>KV417273.1:536804-647822 GCA_001630345.1 Calocera viscosa TUFC12733 | reverse complement strand
AGCTTAAACGAAGCCAATGTGCTCTGACGTTCCGTCTCTGCAGCCTGAAGAAATAGAAGTTTGGCGTCCCCTACCGGATGAAGCGGGGTCTCCTGACGCTTCCACGAACGGCCGCCGTTTGACGTACGAGCCAAAGGCTTCTCATTCATTGGCCTGCTTCAACGCATCTGCCACCCTCGGTGAGTATTGTGCCTCGTTCGGTCTCGTCCAAGCGATTCTGAGCCGTTGCTGCAGCTTCCATTCTGGGTCGCGTATATGAGAACTTGTACACCATTAGGACCAATGCAGAGGGAGCGGCTGGAGAACGCATTCTGAGGCAACTCGACAAGCGTCTGGCCCTCTGGCTGATTAATCTTCCGGATTCGCTGAAGTATCAGCCATCAAACACCAGTGTTCCACCGCCGCATATCCTCACCCTTCATATGCAATTCTACTGCGCTCTCCTGCTGCTTCATCGGCCATTGTGAGTTGATCCTGGACATTGCGTTGATAGCTGCTCATCTCTCTCCAGCATCACCGGCGAACGGCTTTCTGCGCCGGTAGATGACCTCCCATCGCGTGCCATTTGTTCAACGGCTGCGAATGCTATAAGCACTATCAGTGAGTGACGAAGCTCATGGTATCGCTACTGTCTACTTATGCTGCCTCCACTAGTTTCAACCTTCAAGGAAGCATTCGGCTTGAAGCGCTGCCCGGCCATGATCACGTTCTACGTGTTCAGCGCAAGTATCATGCACGTGTTCAATGGTATGATATAACCGACTCTCCCTACGGACCCGTCTTCTTATCTTGCTTTAAGCTACCGTCGATGCGTCCGACGTGCAGTCGCGGGTGAACCTTGCCAAATGCATGGCTGTACTCAAAGAAATGGATGTAGGTGGCCATGTGTTAGAATTGATTTTGCAGACGTTGACGTTCGCATGAAAGGTTGTTTGGCCGAGCGCTGGACGAGCGTGGGAACTGCTGAATGGCCTCGTCGACCTCCGTGACGTGGACCTCTCTCGACCGCCCGGCCACCCGGAGGCTCTCCGCAGCTCCAACAAGCGGGCATATCCAGATGATGATGAACGGAGAAGTCAGGAGTTGGCTCAGCTTACCAACGATACCCGCTATCTCATGGCGGGTCGGGAGGATACCCTTGGTGGGCCGGCGATGTGGAACATATCTGGGCCGACATTGCAGGGTGCTTCGCATCATCCCGACTCCGCTTGGAATGGTCTTCATGGGGCAGAGAATGGTGATCGCTCCCTGAGCGTCGCAAGATCGTCTGAAGATCTGCACGGATCTATGGCAAGTTCCAGCTACGCCATGCCGAAACCATCACATCCCTTGCAAGCACCTTATCCGACCGCGGGAGACAGCCATTCACTGGGCTTCGGTTCTCCCGAAAGTATCTCGAATGTGTTCCCGCCTTTCTCGCCCCCGCGGACTTCATCGTTCTGGAACGATCAGATGGCGATGCCGTTCGGGGATCCAGCTCTGGCGTCTGCTTTCATGGGGTTACCTGTCAATATGTCTCATATGTCCGATTTCTCCGATGTGCGTGGAGACGGCCTCTTCATGCAATCGCTTGGAGATCGGCCTGGAACACCGGACGTCGACGTGCCAACCTCGTATCATCTCCTGAATAGTGAGTTCGTACAATCTCATTAGCGCTGTTGACTGCGAATAATATGTGCCTCTAGATCGTGAACGCACTGGTCAGCAATTTTCAACACGAATGTAGGCGAAGATGCTAGCAGCACGGGTACCGCGGACCATTTCATTCTTGCGCTCACTGTCTTCTATTTTCTCGTCGGTCCGGATGTCTGGAATGTAACAATAAACGTAGTAATACGCTCTTAGCTGTCTTGTCGAAGCGCTGGCTCGATGATTGTTCATACGTATTGTTAAAACTGGGACAGTGCTGCATGTATAATGCAGTAGGGACAACGTCCCGCGGCCACGGGACCAAACTGTCACCTAGCGGCTCTCGTCAAGAACATCGCGCGGAGCCTCTTCTCTCGCTTTTTTCTTCAGCATGCATCAAGAAAAGGTCGATCAACTGCTAGAGTTTGGCCTAGAAGGCGTAGATCTTATCAGAGCTCGAAGTGGGACCATGCTGAGACGCTCGTGATCTCTGATCTGATAGGTTGAAACCAGATGTTTTACAAAACCACAATTGGAACCTTGAAGCGGCAGTCAACAGCTTGCTGACTGGAATGACTGAGGTTCACAACTGGTCTTCCTTCCATGGTGCAAAGAGGCTCAGATGGCTCTAGAGTACCTTAAACGACGCTGAACCACCACCGCTCATCGACCTGACCGGGCCCGATTCAGAGCCATTCGCGCGACCTTCCGCTCCTTCGCCACCTCCTCTGGTATCATTTTCCTTCCATCTGAACATATATCATGATATGCTGATATGCTGTCTCAACAGGATGAACAGATTGTATGATGATATTTCTGAGATTCGAGGCCAATTCCGACTGAAGGACAACTGCACAGGGGCATGTGTCCTCGGGAACATCCACGCTCCGCCCAAGCACAAGGGATGATCCCAAACAGGAGTGGGCTCTTGTCCCTGCGTCCGTGAGCCTCAATCATTCGAAGGGAAAATTTCGACGCTGTGAACTGACGTCTTGCAAGGGACCGCAACTGTCACAACCTCAGCCACAACCGCACGAAGCGTCCGATATTGACAGGGCCATCCAGGCCAGTTTGAACGAGACCTTCCTCAATGCTTCTCAATACACCGATCCCATCCCCAGCGAGCGAATACGACCGCCCAATCGGTGAGACAACATGTCTCACTGGATGCTTCTTCTTATCTCCACTAGCCCCGTCGCTTTGCGTTTGACGCACCCGGCGCAAGGCGACGCTCTGGTGCTGCAGGCATTGTATGCAGTCCCGCAGATACGAGATGCCCTCTTGGGATATGTTCCGGTGTCTGATCAAATACCATCGTCCGATGACTACTGGCGTGGAACGGAGGTCTATCCTGTCGGTCCTGACCACAAGACTCCCCCCGCAGGTTAGCTCGGAATGCGGGCGCGATCATCGCTAACCATCTCGGCAGAAGCATCCATTCATCGGATGCAAAGACTGTTCTCTTTCATGGCTCTTACCCACCGGGCGTACTTGAATGTGGATTCTACTGTCGATGCCATGAGTAAGCTGGACGAACTTGGCTGGGAACGATCCATCAAGACTCGATGCAGTGAGTCTTTACGATTCGCAGAGTACGAATCTTATACAACCTCCTCTAGGTCTGATTGATGTCCTCTCAAGAGCAGTAGTGGCACGCGAAGCCATGAGTCACTCCGGGACAGTTGGTCGCAGGTTTGTTCCACTATCTTCAGGGTATGGCATCTCTCACGCGTGGACAGACTGTTTCGATCATTGCTGGAAGGAGAAACTCCGATTGAAGTGGACGCCATCCCACTCCGTGTCAGCCCACAGCATAACGCCCTCTTCCCTTGCCTCTTTGAGTCCATATCTCCTCGCGCCTTCAGAGAACTTGCAGATGTGCTCGTGTTCGATATCGACAGAACCAAGGCAGAATCAGAGCGCCATGACAAGAGCCATCGAGAGCCTTTCACATATCCCAGCAGTGTATTTTTGGATCAGTTCATGGTATCGCACGAGACTCGCGTCAACGACCGAATGAGCAAACACCGAAACGCTGAATTGGAACTTCAACTTCTGAGAGCGAAAAAGAAAGAACTTTTGTCCCCCCATGTAAGTAAGAGGGCAGGATTTCAATCCCTTCACTTCTAAAGCAATACAGAACAAGGACTCGCTCAAGAGCATTCGCACAACTCTGAGGTACTTGGATACGCACGCTTATGCAGCTGACTCGACTCGACAAGCGTCATTGGAAGACTTGAGGAGTCGGCTGCGGGCAATCGCTGACCGTCTTGAAGAAGAAGCAAAAGGTACAATCTAGTCGTTGTTCCGCATGAATCCTGCTTAGGCTTGACCACCCAACAGTGCTCGAAGAACAAATATCTACAGCTGAGAGCATTATGTCGGAGACTTTCGTCGTTTCTGAGCCCCAGCATCAAGAAGTACCTTCAAGCGCTTTTTCCGAGGGCCATGCTCATGCCCTCTCTCAGTATGAGTTACGTGCTGTCATCATAGACGATGGGCAATATGGCAGGACACACACCCTAGCATACATACAAGATCCGTTTGGTATCTGGTTCAGAATGAACGATCTCGAAATTGTTCAGGTGAGCATTCATGTCTTCGCTTTGACGCTGCCTCTTAGTCTGCCCGTTCAGACACGAGTGGAGCATGCATTGAGGGATGCCAGTGGATTGCATCTCGGTGGCGGACCCTGTCTCTTATTCTACAGTCGTGCAACCGTCAAGGAATCTCCTCAGACAATCGACCCTGGTGAGATGGTACAAGAGCCGTATAGGGTATGCATGGTCAATAACCTCCAAGCCATCTTTGCTAATGGTAGTCCTCTAGACGCAGGTTTACGAGGACAACGCTCGTTTCGCCCAAGAAATCTCCGGCACCATGTGTATGAATGACGGTTTGCAACATCGCGCCTCTGCCGTTGCCACAGAGAAGGTTGGCGAAACCATGGAAGTGTCAGTTAACGGCGCGGAGCATGCTGTATCGATGGACATAGATATGCCACCTGGCTTGGTCCGCCTCGCGTGACACCAGGTTCAGTAAGACTACAACCTATCGTCCTGTGGGGAGACTTTCTCAGGAGCCTCGATCTCCGCCCTGTATTCTCTCAAGCCGCGCCTCGCATATAACAATGGCCCGGACCCTGCTCAAATCCTGCTCTCTTTGCACCGCACGCTCGACGTCTCCGAGACGTAACCTGGCGCCCCAGATGGAATCCACGTAGCAGTCGACCAGATGAAACCGCTGAAGTGCTTTCAAGTTTGTCGTGATGTCGGCCACCACGGCCGCGGATAAGAAGACAGCTTGGGACAAAGAAATGTATCGCAGGACTGGATGAGGATGGTGAACCAGTGCCGCTACGAAAACGTCCTCATAATGATCGGCGGGAAATGCAATATGGGAGAGATGCAGGCTACGTAGGCGTGCCCAGCGAGATAAGCCCCTGCATAATTGTTCTGCGGCGATTGGCACAATCTTTTAGACGGATTGCATGAGTCTCGAGCTGCATACGAGACAAAGAACGCACCGCCGTGGACCAATGATGAGGCGGATCTGGTCCCGACCATCGAAAGGCCGTAGGGCTGCCACCAAGCATTTATTGAGTGGGCCTGCGTTCGCGGAAGTTCATGTGCTTACTCAATAGACATCATCGCTTCTCCGATCAGAGAAGGGCATGGATCCAAAGAATGTGAGTTGAGGCAGAGGTCGACCTGTTGTAAACTTTCCGATTGGGATTTCTGCCAAACCGCACCTATTGTACGGAATATTTGAGTTTGAGGTCGGATGGAGGCACCGGCGAGCGAAATGCTGATTGACCGAGGAGGCGTGCGCAACGACGGGCATTGTTGCAAAAAGAGCTGAAGCTGCGACTGAGAACGGAACTCAAGATTGCGATGAAGTAGGGACAAGCCAAAGTCGTGCCAAGCTCGGCAGACGGAAAGGACTTGAATGGAACATGTTCTGTCGAGAAGGCACCAATGCAAGATGTCCATGAGGAGTTCGGGAGGAAGTGTATCCATGATGTTTCATGGATTGATAGTACAATTGAGGACCGCTTGGCTGCTGCCTTTATCATATCGTGCAAGTGCTCGGGACGACGTTACGGCAAGAACCCCCTGCCAGATTCGGAGATAATACTGTCGCCTTAGCTCCGAGTACTTTGCTTCCGAGACCTCCCAAGCATCACTGGCATCAGGGCAACTTCAGTCAACAGGTGCTACTGGTCCTGCCCATCGTTCTGACGAGCGGCTTCCGTCTTCTCTCTGTCGCACTCATTGCACCAAGAGCTATTGTGGACACACTGATATAGTACGCGTACCTTTGTCAACCTCAATGGAATAGCAACGCACAAATCGCGCTCCTGGTCTCGTTTCTATCTCTACTTCTCACGCATGGCAGTCTCTGCCGACTCGGACCCGTCAACTATTCTCAGGTGGGGAATCGTTCGCATTTGAGCTCGGTATGCCGTTCTTACGATGCTACACAGGGACGCGAAGGGCCTGGCGCTTGACTTGAAGAAGACTCTCAAGCTAGTCGCTCCCTGGGATCGTTCTGTAGAGTTTCAGCGACAAAGGTCAGCGTCACGCGTATTCTGCCATCGTTTTGTCTTCGCCTTACCATCCAACCCAGGTTGCGCGACCACTATGTCCAGCTTATCTTTCAGAACGCTCGGGCGGATATGGCTCAGCAGATGCTCTGGTCGGAAACATCTCATGCCATCATCAATGCCTACCGTTCCCGTATCCAGCAGATCGAGCGCGCAATCGCAGATACCCGTACTGAGGGCCAGAGCAGTCCTCGCGGTTCTCCTCATGGACCAGTTGAGCTGCGCAAAGTATCCCAGAGCTTCCGTACCTTTCTCTTGCAAGAGGACAAGTTCTGGCGTCAGTTCAGTCTGCGGCTTGTTCGTTCGTACGGTCTGGTAACAGCCACCCATATTCTCGCGCGAGTCGGGATATCAGAAGAGCTGGTGCTTGACGATGACATCGACAAGAACGAGTCCTCCAAGTCAGCCACCATGTCTTCCAGTGCAGAGTACCTCGCCAAAATGGACATGCTACAGCGCTCGATTATCTACCTAGGAGACCTTTCTCGATATCGGGACCTGAATGAAGCCCTTTCGAGCTCGAAAAGGGCAAAGGGGCGCAACAGTTCGGACAACACCGACCGTTCTCCCAAAAACTTCGCCGTGAGCGAATCATATTATCAGGCCGCTATTTCACTGGCGCCCCAGAATGGTACGCCGGCCGTCTAGTGAAATGGACAGTCAGTCCTGATGATTTGCCCAGGAACACCGTTCAATCAGCTGGCCATTTTGGCCACCTACCAGTCGAAGCAGTTCGACGCCTTGTATTATTACTACAGGGCGGCCTGTACCAAGCAACCTTTCGCGACCGTTACCGAAAACATGGATCGTTTGTTATCAAAGGCGATCCAGATGTTCAGACGTCAGGCGGAGGGGGACGCCGACTTGCCACCTAGGGAAGAACACTCGGAACCTTTGGATGCTTTCAAGCAGAATGCCGTGACTTTACATGCCCTTTGGGCGAGGAACAGGTGCGCCATGCTTGTGCCATATGGGTGATGGCTCATTCTCATTCAGCCGGTCCACGTCTTCAAAGCTAGCTCAGAACATCGAGACAGCGCTTCCTACACTACTTGGAGAACGTACTTTGCCAGCTGATGTCCTCTCAAGGCTCATGCTTATGACATTCGCAGCTCTCTGGCTTGCCGAAGGACATCAGCCTCATCTGACCTTATTCCAAGCCCGGCCTCCGGACAGAGAGGTGCAGATGGAACCTGTTAATACCGCGTCGCTTATCCTCAAACATATCCTGAACCTTCTGGACGGCCTTTTCAATATCGCCCAGAAGGAACTACAGCAGCTCGGACCTCATTCTGACATTCAATCCAATGACGCGTTGCGCGTTTCCGCTGTGCTGCGCCGCATTCTTCCCGCTCTGAGAGCGTCCAGCAAGTGGATCTGCTTTCGTTTTACTTACGCCGAGCCATCTGAGGCAATCAAAACCAACCTGGTCCCGAATCTGACAGTTTTCTGGGCATCATACGTGGCGTTTGCAAACGCTCTATTCAATGCTTTTCCCGATCGTGCTCTGTATAACTCGCGCCAGACCTTGGAAGAAGATATTGCCACTGACGGTTTTCTGCCAACATCCTCTCGTGACGTATTGGCCACTTGGCGCTCGACTCCAGCACAGAATCCTCATCCGAATGAGGAACATATGATGCGGATCGCAGATCTGTTGCTGGATGCACAGACCATCGCCACTGCAGAAGTGAGTCAAAGTGTGTCACCCCGTGCATAGCCTTCTCAACTCATGTAGGGATCACCCCTTCACCCCTCGGAGCTACGTTTTATTGGGCCAGATGCTCACACGGAGCTACTGTCCAGCTCGGATCTAAAGGGCGGCGTGCGAGCCTCCGGCAATTGCGCTACTGCGGATACTCCTGCGCCAGGGGATAAAGATGATGACGTCAGTACCACGACCTCGGATGACCCTGTCAATATGGCTATGCGGGTTGCATTGGGATCTTCGGCGCTTACAGACACCGACGACGACGATGAGGATGTTGTGCTATTTCCCCGCGCTGCGGCGGAGAAAAGTATGACAGACCATTCTGGCCCAACGGCGCAAGATCTCCTCTTTCAGGTTTTGGGACCGCCTGAGCCAGCGACTCCCACGGGAACCCCCAAAGCTGTCCCAGCTTACGTGGCTGTGTCGGCGAAGAATTCTCCCGGTTTGGCCCACCAGCCTTTGCTTTTTGGGCCCAACATCTGGTCCGGAGCACTACCTACCATCCCTTCTCAATATGGAGCACAGTCATCACCAATGCCTGTATACGGACCAACCCGTGTCCCCGAGCGCAATCTGCACCAGAGGTATGCAGGCGCATCGTAACGCATGACAATCCGATACAGACCGCCCCATCATTCGCATCGTACACCAGACGGCTTGGTTCGAAGTCGCGACAAGTCTTTCTACTTGTCCCTCTCGACGCGCGCCGAATCGATGGAGGTGCAACGATTGATCTATGGAACGCGTGCAAGGTACATCACACCCACAACTGACATGCAGCTTGTGGGCGGAAGCAGGGATTCCTGTCATCTGTACTTCCTCACAGTCGGGCTCTTCGGGCTAGCCAGGCCTTGCCCACTCGACTGCTGTTGTCCTTTTTCAGAACGCTGGAAATCCACTGCCCAATTCCACTGAGACTGTTCAGATCTACTCCTGTCGCGTACCCTTCCTCTTGCAGCGCGTACACCAGGTCCTGTGGAAGGATGTAGTTCCTTTTCACGTCCTTACCACAGAAGCTCACCTCAGTGGCAACATTCCCAGTCGCGCCTGGTGCGTAGGGACATCCTCCCAAGCCTGCGACGGAGCTATCGACAGTCCTGACACCCATCTGACGGCAAACTTAGCGGCATGTTTCTAACACATCTTTCAACACACCTTGACGGCCGTCAGCACATTTGCTATCGCCATTGCGTATGTGTCATGATTCTGTCTCAGACAACGTCAGACAGGAACGGCATCTTACCGCAGCTGCTCACGTGTGCCTAGGCAATGTAAACATTGAACACGACGCTCCAAAGAGCTTTAATAAGGACCCACTGCTAACACATCCACGGGTACTGCTGCCGTGATGCAGTTTAGAAGCTTCTCCATCGATCGCGGAGTTGCGGCTCCAATGGTGTCCCCGAGAGACACCTGCCCGAGTCAGGAATGTGCGCTGCTGGCGGCAGAGTTGTCGTACCTCATAGCAGCCCATCTCACGAAGTTTGATCGTTATGTCTCTCACCTGTGAAGACAAAGTTTGAGTCACCTGAGCAGTGCACGTGAAATAGAAGACCTGTTAACCCGTTCAGGCTCGATAGCCCCTTCGTATGGGCACACAACCACCGTAGAGACATAACCTCTTACCCGCAGGCCCATCCCTAAGGCCCGTTCGACAACCGGTGCAAAGCGATCCAATGACTCTGCAATCGTGCAATTGGTATTCTTCTTGTTAAAGGTCTCGCTTGCCGCGGTGAATATTGCGATCTCGTCAGTAATAGGTTCTCCAGGATGCTTCTGAAACATAGCTTCCAGGGCTTCGAGACCCTTCATATTTGGCACAAGCACTGGATAAGCTACACCCGACTTGCGATGAATGCTTCGGAGGACCTCAGCAGTGCCAGCCATCTGAACGAGACGAGAAAATAGACCGGTGAGCACACGCCAGGCTAGGGTGACATGGCATTTACTTGCGGGACCCATTTAGGGGAGACGAAGCTGCCAGACTCGATACACTTGAGACCGGTCTCAGAAAGTCGATTGATCAGCTCTACTTTCGTCTCGACGGATACAGGAGTCGACTCGTTCTGGAGGCCATCTCTTGGCCCTACTTCAACTATCTTCACAAGTTGTGCGGATGTGCCTCGCGCCGTGCCAGACTGAAAGCCACGCCACGGCGTTGACACTGAACAGCGGAAGACAATACGTTGGGCCGAGAACATTGAGCTCAGAGTTCGTGAATGGAGCTTGCAGTCAAGAGGCCTTGCGCCTTCCGCCAAAGAGACAGCTCCCAGTTACTGCTCGGCACGAGACTCGGCCGCGATCACACCGGAACCAAACCGATCGATCGGTGATAATTCCAAAACTATCTCCAATCACTTACATTGGCGCTTGTCATTCCTAAGGTGAGGACGAGTGATTCAGCGCTTAAGACAGAGCACTCTTCACCTTCATGATATCCTCAGCTTGCTAGCCATCAACAAACGAGCGGCAAGCGCCCTGTCCATTTGAGCGGACCAAACTGTGATGATGCAGATTATGCCGTATGTTCCGCAGGGAAGCTTGATCTGAACCGACGGCGGAGGCAAACTGACCGTGATTCCAGACGACAGGTTCACGTTGCCCGACGCTCGTGGCCGGGTCGGGAGCGCGGCGGCTCAGGGAAATGGTCCTGCGGCCAGGCTGATGTTTTGCTATTTTTGGAGTACGGGATTGAGTCCGAGACGAGCGCGGCGGGACGAGGCACATCATTACGCAAGGATGGTATGCGGCATCTCACAACCGTCGGTCCCGGCGCGCCCGAGAAGGATAGGGTCTCGCTCATGTCGGTCCCCTGGCCAGACGCGCGCGAGAACGAAGGGGGCGCGAAGGCAAAAGTGTCTAACGCGGACGCGAACGAAAGTGTTCCACCAATCTCGGCCTTTGCCCACCCCCAGTTTCTCATAGCGCCTCGCCCCAATCACTAAGCCGCTAGCCATCCCTGTCGCACGTTCCGACTCTACAGCCACGTCCCCTGGTTTCCGCCTCCCCTTCGCGTCTCTCTCTCAGTCTCTCTCACCCTTTACCCACCTCGTCCCTCATTCTTCGCGTTCTACTCCCCAATGGCTCCCGTCAAGGTCACAAAGATCTGCTGCAGTGAGTCCTTGTCGCGTCTGCACGTCTGTCAAGTCCTCATCCACATCCCTCAACGCGACAGTTGGAGCTGGTTACGTCGGTGAGTGCATATACGCGCGTTATAGCCGCGTCAAAATCGCTAACCCGTGCATATAGGTGGCCCAACCTGCGCTGTGATTGCGCTCAAGTGTCCCGACATCACAGTCACGATCGTTGATTTAAACAAGGCGCGTGTAGATGCCTGGAACTCGTGAGTACGCCGCGTTTCGGCCATCGGACTGCGTCTCACCCTTTTGGTACGCTGCTTAGCGAGGATTTCGATCTGCCCATCTACGAACCCGGGTTGGAGGACGTCGTTCGCCAGTGCCGCGGTCGCAACCTCTTCTTCTCCACCGACGTCGACAAGGGAATTCTGGAGGCAGATCTCATCTTCGTCAGTGTGAACACCCCCACCAAGAAGAGCGGTGTCGGCGCTGGCTTTGCTGCCGACCTCAAGTATGTCTGGCTCCCTCTGATCTTCAGATCGTTGCCCTCATGGCCCGTCCAGCTATGTTGAGCTTGCCACGCGTCGCATCGCTGCGATCGCTACATCCTCTAAGATCGTAGTTGAGAAGTCCACAGTGCCCTGCCGCACTGCCGAATCTATGCGCACTATCCTGGAGGCAAACTCCAAGCCCGGCTGCCGCTTCGACATCCTCTCTAACCCGGAGTTCTTGGCTGAGGGGACGGCCATAACGGATCTGTTCTCCCCCGACCGAGTCCTCATCGGATCCCTTCAAACAAAGGAGGGCAAGGAAGCTTGCCAGTCTCTGAAGGACGTCTACGGTCATTGGGTTCCGTAAGCACTTCTCAGCAACCGGTCGACGCTTCTTTAACATGTTTTCACAAGAACTGATCGTATCCTCACTGTTGGTCTGTGGTCCTCGGAGTTGTCTAAACTTGTGGGTGAACTCGTTGAGACTGGAACTGGGCCTTACAACATCTTCAGGCTGCCAATGCTATGCTCGCTCAGGTGCAGATCTTTCTCCTTCCTGTCGTTTAGATACTCATATCCTAGTTGTAGAGGATCTCTTCCATCAACGCGCTTTCCGCCATCTGCGAAGCCACTGGTGCCAACATCGATGAGGTTGCCAATGCCGTTGGAAAGGATTCCCGTGTTGGGCCAAAGTTCCTACGAGCCTCTGTCGGATTTGGTGGGAGCTGCTTCCAAAAGGACATCCTCAACTTGGTCTACCTAAGCGAGAGCTTGCATCTGCCAGAGGTTGCCGCCTACTGGAGGCAGGTCGTGGATATGAACGAGTATCAGAAGAGGAGATTCTCGAAGCGAGTGGTGGACACTCTGTTCAACACCATCACTGGCAAGGTGAGATGAATGGCTACGGTCACGCAGACCTTTATCGACCTTGTGTCCCAGAAAATTGCTGTCCTTGGGTTTGCCTTCAAGGCCGATACTGGCGACACTCGCGAGTCTGCTGCCATCACCCTTATCAAGAACTTCCAGGCAGAACGGGCCCTTGTTACCATCTACGATCCTCAGGTCAGATAATACAGACCTGCTCGTTTCGTGATGACGCTCACATACTCATCAGGTGCTTCAATCCCAAATTTGCATGTTTATTCTTGCTGTTACGACCGTGCCTGTTCTAATGAGCCGAGTACAGGGTCTGACCTCATGGAAGCTTCTCCTGGAGTACCCCTGGAGACTAGTGAGTGAACATGCATCCAGCACTTCGGATTCTGTTTGACGTGCACGCTCTAGTCAAGCGCCAGGTCAGCATCGCCAACTCGGCTCTTGAAGCCTGTCGTGATGCCGAAGCGATCGTAATCGCGACGGAGTGGAAAGAGTTCCGCACCATCGACTGGGCGGATGTCTATACGCGTATGACAAAGCCTGCCTTTGTCTTCGATGGTCGTCTCTTGGTTGATGCGGAGAAACTGAGAGAGATTGGTTTCAAGGTTTGTGGCTTGCCGCTATCGTCTTCCACCACTTAACATTTGCCCAGGTAACCGTCATTGGACGGGGTGAACGCTTGTGAAGTAGTTTCGCTGCCTACAACAACTGGTCCGTGTTCTGTTCTATGCCACACCTCTAGACCTTAGTAGACATACTGTTGTAAGAGGCTTGCTCAGCCCGCTCCCATAATTGTGTTTGCTTACATGCTCGCTCAAGCGCTCGCACAACTGCGACGCAGCTGAATGTCGAGCTGAATGCATACGTTAGTTTGAGTAGTCACCCCTACACATTCAATGTGCCAAGCAGGGGCAACAGTGTGGACATGATACGGTGGGGTTCCAAGTCATTGCCCTCCAGTGTTTTAAAGCACTATGGGCCACTGCAACCCAGTGCAAGCTTAGCCTACAGGGTACATTGTATATATACATCTATCTTCTCTGCTCTGATGTTTCTCTTTTCAATCCTCAAGATATCCAAAATTGAAAGCATGTACGGTAGGGATCTGAATTGATTCGTGTGGGTCAAAGCTGGATCAATACATGCATAGAGACAATCCCCCACATGCTTCACTGCCGAGGATATCTGAGGATGAAAACTTGTAAATTCAATATCTCAGCCAATTTTTCATCAAATTGGGTCAACAGTGTATCAGTGCATGAGTGGAGGAGTGATCTACCTTCTGATGAAGTATGAGAAAATTTGGAGATCGAAAACTCGAAAGTTGAATATTTCTGTTGTCTCCTTGCCAACCCTGGTCAACACCATACCAGTATACATGTGGAGGATTGATGTACTTTCAGACCCAGTATTGGAGCTGTTTGAGGTCAAAAATTTGAAGCCTCAATATCTCCCCCATCTCCTTATCAACCCTAGTAACACCATGCCACTGTACATACTAAGAGTTGATGTACATTCTCACACAGTATGGGAGTTTTGGAAAAGTTGAAAACTCAAAAGTTGAGGATCTCACTGTCTGCTTATAAGCATATGTAGACATATATGAGTGTTTAGATGGTGGTTCCATCTACCCTCTGGCACAGTATGGGAACTTTTGGAGGCTAAAAATTCAAAACCCAAATACCTCCACCATCTGCTTATAAACAAATGTTGAGCACACAAGAGAGTGTTTCTATCACATAGTGATCTACTATCTCATGGAATATTGGAGTTTGTGGCGGCCAAAAACAGAGTCAATTGTCTCCACCATCTACTTATAAACAGATGTCAAAGCTATATGAAAGCTTCTTCATGAAGGTGTGCTCTACCTGCGGGCAAAATTTGGGCAAGTTTAGGGGTGAAAATCAGAGAAGCAGAGTATCTCCACAACCTACTTATAAACATGTGTCATAGCCCTATGAAAAGGCCTTTCTGAAGGTGTGCTCTACTTGCTGACAGAATTTCGGAATTTTCAGATGCAAAAAGCAAAGAAGCAGAATATCTCCACAGCCTGCTTATAAACAGATGCTGGAGCTCTATGAAAAGCCTCTTTCTGGAGGTGTCCTCTACCTGCTCAAATTCTTTGGGGATTTTTAGAGGTGAAAAACAGAAAGGTGAAATATCTCTACATCATACTTATAAACAGATGTTGACACTCTATAAAGTTTGTTCCTGGAGGTGTGCTCTACCTGGTGGCAACTTTTGGGGATTTTGGGGGGTAAAAAGCAGAAAAGCAAGATATCTCCACAACCTACTTATAAAGGTATGTTGAGGACTTATTCAAATTGTGGAGTTTTTCATTGTCAGCCCCAGAAATACCTGTAATATTTCACATGGTAGAACACCACCTCAGGAGCAACTTTTGATAGGGCCCCTGTCAGGTGTAAGGTCCCCTTACCCGCTTTCTATAGTCTCTTCTTACTCTTTCCTGCTCTCCCTGCTGCATTTCCATCTTTGCCTGCTCCTTCCTATCACCTCCATGATAGTAGTGGCTGTGTTGCTCCTAGTCACATGACACAGATCATGGCCTTTGCCACATCCTGTTTCCATTTGCTTCTGCACCCTTTCCTTCATCTTAACTCTACCTCTTGAAAGGACCTCAGAATAGGACCTCACTGATAGTGATCCAATCGGTAGAGTCACCACAGAGTACTGTTAAGACTGATCTGTATTTCAAGAGGTTGCCATACAGCACTAGAGGTAGGAGTAAGACAAAAAGAGAGGATAGGGTCCGAAAGAGGAATGGTGCCACAGGTCAAGGGACCGGGCTGGGGCCCGGTCTGTGTAACTATAAATGCAGTCCTGCAGACCACAGCAGAGTTTGAAAAAGTGGTTTGAACCGGTGGTGTGAGAGAGATGATGGCAAAGGAGGGAAAGCCCCATTTGTGGGGTATTCAGGAATTAAGAGGGGTTGTAGGAATGTGAAGCAAAACCCACCCTAGAGTGTGCTCTAGGGCAGTCCTGAGGAGGGGGCTTGGAGCCTGGGCCTCAGACTCAGAAAACTGAACCACCGCCAGCCATATGTGCAATAAAGTGTAAACTTGCACATATGGGAATTCAAACCTCAACCTTGTGCATGCTGGTCAGAGAGATAGCCATTGCACTAAGTGGGTTCAACATGTCAGGGTGGTTGGGAATGGTGGATATAGGGTAAGGGTACTGTCAGGGATCGACTCTATCGAAACCATATCGACAAGCTCGAAGCATATCGATGCAGCAGGGACTATCGACCATATCGACCAAGGGATCGTGGCCCCACCCTAAGGTAACCCTAACTGTACATATCCTCAGCCACAGTCTCGAAATACTTCTGTCCCTTTTGTATATAGTACCGGGCAGTATTGTAGTTTTGCCTTAGATCTGATCTCTTAGGATCCTCCACAATACTTGTGTAGTTGAACTAGGCATCGAGATCACATACCCCTTTGCAACCTTTGCGATATTGTCAGACCTCCTCTCGCGATATCTCGGTGCTCTGCTTTCTCACCTCGCTCCCTCTCGACTCTACTACCGATCTGTCGACAATCTTGTCTTGTCTCGGACCACTCTTGCAGACAGTCTTGTGTCTAGTATTGTGTGCCCTGATAGGAAGTGATCAGGGGACCAACAAAATCCATAGCAATGTGGGAAAAGGGTTGCTGTGGAATAGAGTGTGTGTGCAGAGGCCCGGCAGGCTTTGTGGTTGGGCTCTTATAGTGCTGACACAGGTCACAAGACTTGCAGTATTTGTGGACTGTCTGCCACATATGAGGCCAGAAGAAGGATTTGCAGACCACTTCCAGAACTTTCTCTTCTCCAAAGTGTCCAAGAGCATTATGGGCATCATGGATGATCTTCTTGTAGAGTTCGGGAACATTGGGAATGCAGAGCCTTTGGTCGACATATAGCATCTGATCCTGCTTGGTGGTGTTCGGGATGCTTGACATATTCTTCTTCAGTTTGGAGAAGAACTCATCTTTTCTGTAGCCCTTCCGGATGGCCTTTGTGAATGAAGAGGGCAGGGTGAGCTGAGTAGTTGTGGCCTTGGTTTCTAGATATTTGATCTGAAGTTCTGGAGTGGCATTGTAGGGATAGCAGGAGAGAGCATCTGCCACAGTGTTGATTTTGCCTGCAATGTATTTCAGGTCAAAATCATACTCCGCCAGGAACTCCATCCAGCATGACTGTTGGGCAGACATGTCTTTCTGGGATGAGATGGTGGAGACTGGTGATCAGTGAGGATGCAGAAATGGGTCCCAAGTAGGTGGTATCGCCATTTCTTGAGTGCATAGACAATAGCAAGAAGTTCTTGTTCATGTGTGGGATAGTGTTGCTCCGCAGGGGTCATCTGGCAGGATTCATAGGCAATTGGCCAGGATGTCTCCCATGTTGGCCCTTGGCTGAGCACTGCTCTGATGCCAACCTTGCTTGCATCAGTGGTGAAAAATACCGGATGGCTGGAGTCAAAGTCCAGGGGTCAGAGTACCGGGAGGGAAGTCATTCCATCCTTTATGGCTTGGAATGCCGTGGCATGCTGTTCTGCCCAGATGAAACTCTTCTCTGCTTTCTTGGTGGTCAGAGGTGTTAAGATGGCTGTCTGCTCTGCCAGATGTGGGATGAACTTGCAGAGGTATTGGGTTAGCACCAGGAAAGCATGGACATCTTTTGCTCGGCGAGGTGTAGGCCATGCCTGGATCTTGGAGATCTTGCCAGGGTTGGCAGATATGCCAGCCCGTGAGATGACATGCCCACAGAATTCTAACCGAGTGGTGAAGAGGTCTGTCTTCTTGGGAGAGCAGTACAGATTGGCCTCTCGGAGGGCATCCAGCTGGGCACAGTTCTGGCAATGCTCCTCCATGGAACTTGACCAGATGATGATATCATCCATGTAGATATGACATATCTTGCCGATGAGATGGTTGAGAGCTTTGATCATGCGGCACTGGTGGATGCTGGGTGCATTGCAGAATCCCGTTGGCATCACCACCCATTCATACATCCCATTGGGGTAGTGAAGGCGGTATGTGGGATGTCATCGGGGTGGACTCGAGTTTGGAATGTCATCTGGGTGGACTCGAGTTTGGAAGAATGAGTTGGTCATGTCAATCTTGCCCCAGATACTGGCATTGCCAGCAAGGTCCAAGATATCATCATTTTTGGGTAAGGGAAACTTGTCCTTGATGGTGTTGGCATTGAGAGCCCGGTAGTCAATAACAGGGCATGGGAGGACTGTTGGATCCTTCTTGGGAATGACAAAGGCCGGTGATGCACTGTCAGCCTTGGACATGCGGATCCGACCTGCATCAAGGTGTTGCTGAATGAGAGTCTGGAAAGCGGCCAGATAGTGTTGAGGGCAGGAGTAGACCTTGGGTCGGATCTTCTTCTCAGGATCCTGCAGTTGGATCCGAGCAGTGTCAAGATCCTCCCTTGGTAGGGAAGGGGGGATAGGCCCCAGTTCTGGGATATCAGATGGGAACCTGTCAGCATACTCTCCCATGAGAGTTGTTGCTTCCTGCCAGAGTTGCTCTAGCCCCTCCAGCTCCTCAACCTGTTGCACCACAGTGCAGACAATGCTGAACAGTAGGGCAGTGGTCTCACTTGATGACAGAGTCAGGTGGGCAGAAGAGGTTCCAGATAGGTGGTCATAGCCGGTCTTCTTGATAATGACAGCCAGGGGAGCAAAATGAAGAACAATGTTGTATTTTTTAAGGAACGGGGTTCTGAGGATAAGGTGGTGTCCATCTAAGGGAGCCACTTTGAAGCGGAGTTTGCGGGTGTGGAAGTTGGATTTGGCATGGAATAGCACCAGCTCGATGTACTCTCTCAGCTTGTGTCTCCTCCCCTTCTCGTCTTGAAGTGCCTGCTCAACAGGTTCTGATCGGGGAAGACAGTGACGAGGCAGGCTGAGTTTAGTTGCCAGATGATCTGAGATGAGCAGAGCAGAGCAACCAGAGTCAATGAGGGCATCTTCAGAGCGATGAGAAACACAGAAGGGCACTGTGATAGTAGCCACATCGGTGTTGACATACACATCAGATTCAGCAGAGACATACTCATCTGAGCTGATGTAGGCACCAGACTCTTCCGAGCTGGTGGGAGAAGAGGTAATCTTCCTGGTCTTCTTGGAGGTCACCTTGGTGGCCTTGGTCTTCTGTGAGGCATGGGTATGAGCCTCAACCTTGACCTTGACATCACTGGTCTTGCAAGGGGGCTGGCCCCAGGCATCCCATTCTGCAGCCTTGCGAGAGACCTCCTTGGCTTCTTCTGGAGTTGCAAAGTTGCAGCTGGGGTGGGTTCCACTGGTCTTGATCTTGCAACATTTGTTGCATCCATTGAAGGCAGCAAGGTACTTCCGCTTGAGATCGGTAAGCTTGACAGCAAATACCGTGTTGTTGCTGGCAGAGGGGGTAGATGAGCGGGATGCAATAGTGGTAGTCTGGTTGTGGGTATTGGGCGAGATAGTGACCTGGGTGTGCTTCTGTTCTCTCTTGTAGTGATGAGAGGTGGCAGCCTTAATGCACTCATTGTTGAGGTTCAAGACCTCTTCGAGTTTGGCAAGTCCGGAGGCAAGCTCCTTGAGGGTGCTGGTGGCCCGCAGAGTGGCATCCAGGTGGAGACAGGCACGAAGGTCATCCTTCACTCCGGACTTGATAATAGTACAGAGTGCGGAATCTATGAGCCTGCTGGCAGCATCAAGTTGATTGTTGTTGGAGCAGAGCTCTCGGAGGTAGGTGTCAACATCCTGGTTGCTGGACTGTCTGCAAGTGCAGAGATCATCCAATAGATTGTCAAGATAGTTGGTGGGGGTGACAAAGTCAAAAAGCTCCTTAGACCAGGTGACAAAAGACATTGCCTGGTAGGTTGTGTTGTCGAGTCTGTTCCAGGCAACAAGCTCCGGCTCACAGATGCCTGCTTGTGCCTTAAGTACCCTCTTCCCAACCTCAACTTCCTTTGCCTCCTGCCACAGCTCCATAACCCCCAGCCACTCCTTCACATCCTTGGGCTCCCTGCTCTCAAGCAGAGGCACATCTGAACTGCTGCTTGATAGGGTTGGCAATAAAGAAGGCGGAGATTTTGGTGAGGGGGATCGGTATTGGAGGAGGTCGAGAGGGTCCAGGCTGCTGTCTGGAGCAGGAGACCAAGTGCGTGGGGTAGAGGTAGCAAGTGGGGTGGATGTCAGGCCAAAGGGCAGTGACAGATCCAGAGTGTTGGCTTGTTGAGACTTGTGTTGATGAGTTGGTGTGCAGCACTGAGACAATTGCCAGAACAGAGGTAACAGTAAAAAGTGAAAGGACCTCAGAATAGGACCTCACTGATAGTGATCCAATCGGTAGAGTTGACTCTGAGTACTGTTAAGACTGATCTGTATTTCAAGAAGTCAGTATACAGCACTAGAGGTGTAAGGTACCTATCAGGGCACACAATACTAGACACAAGACTGTTTGCAAGAGTGGTCCGAGACAAGACAAGATTGTCGACAGATCGGTAGTAGAGTCGAGAGGGAGCGAGGTGAGAAAGCAGAGCACCGAGATATCGCGAGAGGAGGTCTGACAATATCGCAAAGGTTGCAAAGGGGTATGTGATCTCGATGCCTAGTTCAACTACACAAGTATTGTGGAGGATCCTAAGAGATCAGATCTAAGGCAAAACTACAATACTGCCCGGTACTATATACAAAAGGGACAGAAGTATTTCGAGACTGTGGCTGAGGATATGTACAGTTAGGGTTACCTTAGGGTGGGGCCACGATCCCTTGGTCGATATGGTCGATAGTCCCTGCTGCATCGATATGCTTCGAGCTTGTCGATATGGTTTCGATAGAGTCGATCCCTGACAGTACCCTTACCCTATATCCACCATTCCCAACCACCCTGACATGTTGAACCCACTTAGTGCAATGGCTATCTCTCTGACCAGCATGCACAAGGTTGAGGTTTGAATTCCCATATGTGCAAGTTTACACTTTATTGCACATATGGCTGGCGGTGGTTCAGTTTTCTGAGTCTGAGGCCCAGGCTCCAAGCCCCCTCCTCAGGACTGCCCTAGAGCACACTCTAGGGTGGGTTTTGCTTCACATTCCTACAACCCCTCTTAATTCCTGAATACCCCACAAATGGGGCTTTCCCTCCTTTGCCATCATCTCTCTCACACCACCGGTTCAAACCACTTTTTCAAACTCTGCTGTGGTCTGCAGGACTGCATTTATAGTTACACAGACCGGGCCCCAGCCCGGTCCCTTGACCTGTGGCACCATTCCTCTTTCGGACCCTATCCTCTCTTTTTGTCTTACTCCTACCTCTAGTGCTGTATGGCAACCTCTTGAAATACAGATCAGTCTTAACAGTACTCTGTGGTGACTCTACCGATTGGATCACTATCAGTGAGGTCCTATTCTGAGGTCCTTTCAAGAGGTAGAGTTAAGATGAAGGAAAGGGTGCAGAAGCAAATGGAAACAGGATGTGGCAAAGGCCATGATCTGTGTCATGTGACTAGGAGCAACACAGCCACTACTATCATGGAGGTGATAGGAAGGAGCAGGCAAAGATGGAAATGCAGCAGGGAGAGCAGGAAAGAGTAAGAAGAGACTATAGAAAGCGGGTAAGGGGACCTTACACCTGACAGGGGCCCTATCAAAAGTTGCTCCTGAGGTGGTGTTCTACCATGTGAAATATTACAGGTATTTCTGGGGCTGACAATGAAAAACTCCACAATTTGAATAAGTCCTCAACATACCTTTATAAGTAGGTTGTGGAGATATCTTGCTTTTCTGCTTTTTACCCCCCAAAATCCCCAAAAGTTGCCACCAGGTAGAGCACACCTCCAGGAACAAACTTTATAGAGTGTCAACATCTGTTTATAAGTATGATGTAGAGATATTTCACCTTTCTGTTTTTCACCTCTAAAAATCCCCAAAGAATTTGAGCAGGTAGAGGACACCTCCAGAAAGAGGCTTTTCATAGAGCTCCAGCATCTGTTTATAAGCAGGCTGTGGAGATATTCTGCTTCTTTGCTTTTTGCATCTGAAAATTCCGAAATTCTGTCAGCAAGTAGAGCACACCTTCAGAAAGGCCTTTTCATAGGGCTATGACACATGTTTATAAGTAGGTTGTGGAGATACTCTGCTTCTCTGATTTTCACCCCTAAACTTGCCCAAATTTTGCCCGCAGGTAGAGCACACCTTCATGAAGAAGCTTTCATATAGCTTTGACATCTGTTTATAAGTAGATGGTGGAGACAATTGACTCTGTTTTTGGCCGCCACAAACTCCAATATTCCATGAGATAGTAGATCACTATGTGATAGAAACACTCTCTTGTGTGCTCAACATTTGTTTATAAGCAGATGGTGGAGGTATTTGGGTTTTGAATTTTTAGCCTCCAAAAGTTCCCATACTGTGCCAGAGGGTAGATGGAACCACCATCTAAACACTCATATATGTCTACATATGCTTATAAGCAGACAGTGAGATCCTCAACTTTTGAGTTTTCAACTTTTCCAAAACTCCCATACTGTGTGAGAATGTACATCAACTCTTAGTATGTACAGTGGCATGGTGTTACTAGGGTTGATAAGGAGATGGGGGAGATATTGAGGCTTCAAATTTTTGACCTCAAACAGCTCCAATACTGGGTCTGAAAGTACATCAATCCTCCACATGTATACTGGTATGGTGTTGACCAGGGTTGGCAAGGAGACAACAGAAATATTCAACTTTCGAGTTTTCGATCTCCAAATTTTCTCATACTTCATCAGAAGGTAGATCACTCCTCCACTCATGCACTGATACACTGTTGACCCAATTTGATGAAAAATTGGCTGAGATATTGAATTTACAAGTTTTCATCCTCAGATATCCTCGGCAGTGAAGCATGTGGGGGATTGTCTCTATGCATGTATTGATCCAGCTTTGACCCACACGAATCAATTCAGATCCCTACCGTACATGCTTTCAATTTTGGATATCTTGAGGATTGAAAAGAGAAACATCAGAGCAGAGAAGATAGATGTATATATACAATGTACCCTGTAGGCTAAGCTTGCACTGGGTTGCAGTGGCCCATAGTGCTTTAAAACACTGGAGGGCAATGACTTGGAACCCCACCGTATCATGTCCACACTGTTGCCCCTGCTTGGCACATTGAATGTGTAGGGGTGACTACTCAAACTAACGTATGCATTCAGCTCGACATTCAGCTGCGTCGCAGTTGTGCGAGCGCTTGAGCGAGTTTTTGTTGTGTATGGCTTCAGAGTGATAGTGAAACTGTTTTCTCCTTGCATGTGGCGGCCAAGACAGTCGTTTTGTTTTCCTCGCGAAGCTGAATTCCGTGTTTCGGTGTTTGCTCCTTCATTCGTTGACGTGAGTCTTCTGTGAATAGTTCTTGATGGCTCGTGTCATGGCGCTCTAATGCTGCCTTGGTTCTGTCGATATCGAACACGAGTACATCCGCAAGTTCTCTGAAGGCGCGAGGAGATATGGACTCAGAGAGGCAAGGGAAGAGGGCGTTATGCTGTGGGCTGACACGGAGTGGGATGGCGTCCACTTCAATCGGAGTTTCTCCTTCCAGCAATGATCGAAACAGTCTGTCCACGCGTGAGAGCCATAGCCTGAGGACAGTACCATGCGTGGGCTGCGATCGCGAGGCCGATGATGATTGGCACTACGATGAGGAAGCGCTCTACAATATCGAATAGCTCTGCGCAGGTCGCCACGTGCACCACGTCGCCGTCTGTGATTGCGAGTGCGAGGTGGACTTCGCGGACCTGGATGCCGGCGAAGACACAGAGGCCGCAGGAGAAGAAAATCATCCCGAAGAGCTGGATGATGTTCCTGTTCCAGAGCGCGTCGAGCGTGATATAGAGCTCCGTTCCACGCCAGTAATCATCGGACGATGGTATTTGATCAGACGCCGGAACATATCCCAAGAGGCGTCTCGTATCTGCGGGACTGCATACAACGCCTGCAGCACCAGAGCTTCGCCTTGCGCCGGGTGCGTCAAACGCAAAGCGACGGGGCTAGTGGAGATAAGAAGAAGCATCCAGTGAGACATGTTGTCTCACCGATTGGGCGGTCGTATTCGCTCGCTGGGGATGGGATCGGTGTATTGAGAAGCATTGAGGAAGGTCTCGTTCAAACTGGCCTGGATGGCCCTGTCCCTTGCAAGACGTCAGTTCACAGCAGCGCAACTTTCCCAGTTGTGAACTGGGAAAGTCGGCAATCTGAACACAGGCATCAGCCACACTCAACAGTGCTAATGAGGTTGCACCGATTCACTGTTCAGAAGATAGTATGAAGGTGGCATGTTGTGGTGCGGTGTTCCAGTGTGATGTGGCAAGCAAACGGATGCACATAGAGATAGACGCAGGCGACTCGTGCCGCCAGCGACAGGTAACGGAATTAAGGTGGGTGGGCTAAACCCAAAAGTAGGGCTGCACCGAGAATTGAACTCGGGACCTCTCGCAAGCACCACGTGGTAATGCCCAAAGCGAGTATCATACGACTAGACTATACAGCCACAGCCAGGGTTGCCGTTCCATTTCAAAGAATATAGCTTCGTTGTGGGTTTGACTTGGACAGGAGGTTAGGCATGCGGGGACAGGCGCCCGATCATCGTTCCGATCGTTCCTTGTCTATATTTAGGCTCCTCGCGCTCACCGCCCCTCCCGCGTGTGATTCCAACAGTGAACGTGAACGTTGTGATTGCACTCCATAGTACACCCTCGACTCGATCTAGACAGCAGGCGGCACAGGCACGCCTGCACACACCTCGACCTTCTCTGCCTACCACTCCCATTCCCTTGCAGCCCCCAGCGCCCCACCTCGCACAATGTCGCCCCGGTCCGCCTGCCGCCTGGCACCCACGCGCTACGCCTGCTGATAGTCCTGTACCAGCGGCCCCACGGCCATTCGCTGAAAGAGTGCAGAAGAACAGGGAGCCCAAGAAAGGATATGAAACGTCGTAATGTGGCAACCTAGATGCTGTAGTGGCTTGATCATTACTAAGGGCCCGAGACGGTGGCATGCCACGGCTAATAGCGCGAGAATCATGGGCCGCCAATTGTGCCCGGCGTGGACTGTATGTCCCGACCGGTTTCGTCAGCATATTCTCCATCGCGTGAGCAAGGGTTGTGGGCCGACTGAATTTCATTGCATTGCCCTGTTCTGGAGGATGCAGGCGTGACGCGATGCAAGTTGATAGTATAGACGGGCGCACACGTCGAAGGAACACATCGTGCCGCCGTTCGGCTCATCAAGTCTGCCCATCGCAGCGCAGAGGGCGTCGCTGTTCGTGCCAGTATGGACACTGTGGTCGTCAGGTCGAGGCGACTCTCACTGCAGGGTGCGCTCGATGACTTTCGTGTCGCGTCGGCATCAGAGCGACATGTGAGCGGATAGAGACAAGACACGGGCAGTCGGACGTGGGTGTGTTGCAGACGGGCATAGATGAGAGTGTCTGTGATAAGGAGCGAGACGTGAGCGAGGAGAGACAAGACAGTCGGGTGCCGGTGTGCTGCAGACGGGGGCATCGCTCGGCGTGCGTGTGACGGCTGTGAGATGTGAGCGAGGAGAGACAAGACAGTCGGGCGCGCGTGTGTTCTAGATGGGCATCGTTGGCAGTGTCTGTGAGATCGCTGAGACAAGAGAGACGTGAGCGGAGAGTGGTCCATGTCCCGGAGTTCGGCGCATGTCTGGAACTGACTGTGTCCTAGAGAGACATGATCACAGAGGGCTGGTGTCGCAGAGGGCTCATGTCCCAGATCATTCATGTCTCAGAGCGTTCATGTCGCGGAGCTGGGCATATGCACTTCAGACTGCTGTGTCGCATAGTCAGGTTGTCTGGCAAGTACGAGAGTGCTTCCGTCGCCAGAGCAATAGGAGGGCGAAACAAGGACCCGGACGAGGTTGCGCATATATGCATGTCTTTTACTCTGACCACAGAGCCATTGGATCGCCGTGTCTGAACCCAGGCCGGCCTCTGGTAAGGCAGGCCGCTGAGCGCTAAGACGAATGACTTGGTCGGTGGTGTGCCACGTGACGCGCCGCTCCCTGCGTCCGCGCTGTCTCGATCGCCCCGCGTACTCCGCAGTCTTGGCACGCGCCCGATCATCGATCCACCCCGTGTGAAATCCTCAGGCGCGTTTGTCCCTGAGAGCGCTACAACGGTTCACTCCCTGGAAGGACGAATCTCGCACATCACATGAAATGGTCGCGGTCGGTGGCCTGTCTATGACGGCCGATGAGACGGACAATGAACGACACTGGGCCGGATACGCGTCTGTCAAAGGGCCGAGATGGGCACGGATGTTCTTGTTGACCGTATGTCTTCTTGGCCTGCAAATGACGTGGTCAATCGAGATGAGCTACGGTGCGTTTCACCTCTCCGAGGGCAAACAGCTACTGACAACATTGCAAGCCTTCCCATCCCTTCTTACCATGGGCGTTTCCAAAGCGCTCATGTCCCTTGTCTTGGTGGCCGGCCCGCTGTCGGGACTCGTGGTGCAGCCACTAATTGGTTTCGCCTCATATGTCGCCGTCTGCCGCTCATAAACTGATGCAACATTCATAGGTGTCTTTGCTGATCGATCCAAGTCTCGATGGGGCAGACGACGCCCGTTCATGTTGGCGGGCTGCATGATCAGCATGGGATCCTTGCTTCTGCTTGGCTTTACGCGGAACTTTGCGTCTCTGCTTGTGGATGTGTCGAGTAGCCTTGTGTGTCTAAAGACCGCCGGTCACGCATTCTATATCACTAATACCGAGGTAGGGCCAGTCGGTCACCATTTTTCTGGCAAGCTTGTCAATATATCTCCTTGATTTCTCAATCAATGCAGGTGAGAACTATGGTGTCTTGGTTGAGGATCACTCTGTGACCGTTCAATCGCCAGTGCAAGCCATGGATCGTGCGTTGCTAGTGGACACTTTACCTGCATCGGAACAGGAGCTAGGCAATGCCTGGGCAGCGCGCATGATGGGGTTGGGAGGGGTGTTGGGCTTTTTCACGTGAGTCTAGTGGGTTTACGAAGCTGCAAGGCTCAGACATACCGCAGGGGATACATGGATCTGGTTGCTTGGTTCCCATTTTTGGGACGCACACAATTGCAAGTTTTAGTACTCATCGGTTCCGTGATTCTCCTTGGCACCCACGTTCTTACGTCCCTGTGCGTGACGGAGAGAGTACTTATTCAGGACGAGTAGGGACCGAGGCCAGTTGACACTTGTATCAGCAATCTTACTGCTTTGTAGCAGCGAAGCGTCCCGAGGTGGTTTCTTTGCCGGTATACGGGACATCTGGAGCAATATTCGTACGCTGCCTCCAAAGATTCGACAAATCGTAAGCGTGTCCTGCCAAATTTGTTCCTGGGGTGATTCTAACTTTCATGCAGTGTATGATTCAGTTCTTGTGAGTGCCTGGACACCCTTAGCGAGTTTATTGCTGAGTCAGGCTTTTAGCAATTGGATTGCCTGGTTCCCAATCTTGTTCTATTCGTCGGAATGGGTTGGGGAGATATATACTCGTTCGCAAGTTGTCGAAGGGCGGAGCGCAACCGATCCAGCTGTGGTATCTGAAGCTATGCGGGTCGGATCAGAAGCATTATTCTGGCAATCGGCAGTGGTTCTCACCGCGACTGTTTTGCTACCTATCCTCGTAGCCTTCGCCGAAGAGGCACTGGCACGACGAGGATCAGCATCCAACCGGTCGAAATGGTCCGACTCTTGGATTCCCTCCGCCGTGCTCCGTGTTTTCAGTTTGCCTTATCTTTGGGCTGTCTGTCATCTGCTCTTCGCCATCATGATGTTTCTCACATAGTAGGAGCTCTGCCTTGCGGGTCCTGTGGCTTCACTAACCGTCTTCAGCATCATCGATTCTGTATGGGGGGCAAGCTGCATCTTGGCGGTCCTTGGCATTCCATCTGCAGTGAACAATTGGGCCCCTTTCTCCCTGGTATGCGCGTTGACACCGTGTTGAGGAAGCGCGCTAAATATGCTTAGCTTGGGGAGGCTATTCAGGGCGATGGGCCTCTACCTGGAGAAGAGTTTGCTCTGGAAGAGCAGCCAGTGGCTAGCACCGCAGATACCGATGCTGAACGAGCGGCTCTGATAACATCGACTGACGAGGATGACGCTGCGGACGTGCATGAGTGAGTATACTGCTTGCCTCTGTATTTTGACACTCAGCTGAGGTCAGGCACAGAGTGAACGGGCAGTTCAGGAAGGACGAAGAACAAGAAGCAGATCCACATGTGCTTCACGTCGAGCTAGAAGCATCAGAGGTCGAAATGCCCCCCAAAAAAGGCAACCACCTCTCGGAGAAAGCGGGGATCATTCTGGTATAGTACCTGGGCGTCTCGAAACGCTGGTATTGGCCTGACTGGTGGTCCAGGGTATCCACAACATCTTTGTCGTCATACCTCAATTTCTTGTGAATGGCCTCTCCGCCCTTGTCTTTGCTTTACTTGCGCCTCATGGGGTTGGCACACCCGAGGGCACGACGGATTCTCTTGGAACTGGCACAAACGCAACCGTTACTTCTGTCGGAGGCACAAGTGTTGTACCCGTGCGCGATGTTGACTCGATCGGAGTAGTCCTTCGGTACGTAACGTTTCCGTTATTCAACAGCATGCACGTCCTGAGATAGCTCCACAGGATCGGCGGGTTTAGCGCTCTTGCGGCTTGTTATTTTGCATATAAGCTGGCAAGAGAAAGTGGCTGAAGCCGGGCAAGCTGGACAGCCGTACTGTACCTCTCAAAATACGGTACCGTCACTCTCTATCTCTATCGGAGGGCCTCCGTTGGCCCTTTTGGCCTTGGCAATCTCTCGACCCCCCTTCCAGGTTGCACTCTCCAATATTTGTGTTAGCGAGAGTTTCGTATGAGCTTGCGTCATCTTCAAGCATACGGCTTCCGCGATACGGTCCCTGGATTGCATATTAGTAAATCTGGGCCCCTCGTAAGCGGCGTAATCATGTACAGTTCAATTACAGTCATTGCTGGGAATGTGGTCAGTCTACGCGTGTGCAGACGATTGCGAGCCCCCTTACCTCTCCATTCAATTATGGCTGGATGTGACGCCGAGAATCTCGGGATGTCCTGCCGTGGCCCAAGTTCAGCCCTGGTAGGCCTCAACGTCAAGACTCCAAAGTCAACTAACAGCCCTCCTGAAAACGGCATTCAGTCATTCAGTGACCGGGAGACTTCCTGTGGAAACGTACTCACCGTTGCGGTATTCCGGAAGTCCTGTCATATCTTCCATTCCATCGACATCCCAGCCCATGATCTTTTGCAGAACCTCGATCAGGGAATAACAAAGCCATTGGCTGAGCTTGTGGAATGGGACCAAGTCTTCGCCCTCCACAGTCTCCTGACCTTGGCGCTGTAAGTTATCACCGAGCGCCGCGCATGGCCACACATCGCCAAGACTGGCGCCGTTCAGTCTAGTCCGAGAATCGGGCCAAATGGCAGTCAACCCGTCCATAAGGACATGCCAAAGGGAAGCGACATGGATCGAAGATCTTCCCGTCTCTGAATCGCCCCTCTTCAGAGATTCGAGGAAGTCTAAGCCTCAATGTGATTAGGTCGCACCGTGGTATACGTGCAGACGTCATTACCGAGCATGTTGCCAGGCCTGCCGTCTCGGCCGAAGAATTCTGGGTACACACGGAGAGCGCTTGCCAGCCTGGAAAGCAAAGCACAGCGGCCCTCCACACCTGCCAGAGGGTTGGTTGAAGGATCAGCTTGCATACCCTGCGAAAATTGCTCGGGAGTCAGCCGTTCCAGACCTGCAGCTACGGATACCGGTCGGTCAAGTAACAGCGACTGCCTTGCGAGGACGTGAACCTACCATCCACCATGCAAGGCGTTCCGGCACCAGAAAAGAGACCAGCAGTAAACATATCGAGACTGGCAATGGCGAGGCCTTCGGATCTTGAGTAAAGATCGCCAGTTCCGGCTTCTCGGTATTTCCAAACATTGCCAGCACCAGCATCTAACAAGACGGAAACCAAGAAGAGGTCCAAAAGACGTTTGCAAACATCTCTTTTTGCTTGTGCGGGCGAAGATGTCCTCCAGGTGTACAGCAGGTTGTCTATACGCTTACGTCCCCCAACATCGAAGTGTCTCCATCTTCCGTGGGGCGGAATCTAGATCGAATGAGTCGAGCTTCACAGTTGGCGACACTGCACGTACAGACGCATAGTCCGTCCCGTAGTCACGCTAACTCACCAATCAGTAATTCCGGCGGACGCTAGGCAGCACCTCACGCTCATGTACCTGAATAAGCGACATGCAGTAGTCGACAACCTCACCCTCCTTTTCTGGGTGATAATCAAAGTATTGCAGCTGTCCGGCCCTAGCTAATTCGAAGACTTGAGAGCATCGCTGTCTAATGGATGGCAAGGTGCGAAGATAGACTGCTTGAGCCGAAGGCTCCAGTTGGCCGCTAAATGGGGGCATGGTAGAAGGTACAGCGATCAGGCCCCTAACATATTGTCTGCAACAATGCCCATCGGAGGCCCTATTGCTCCCGGCTCTGCCTTTCGTTCACGAGCAAGCCGACCCTTACCTCTTGCCAAGTCCACTGTTTCCCAATCACGCCTTGCCTCTTCCATTATCCGCATCTCCCCATCGTACTCTGCCTCGAACCGCGCCACTTCCGCTGCAAATCGCTGGGGGTTGTGCTTCAGAACTGAGCGTACGCCGGCGAAGAACTCCTGTAAGACGACTATGTTGTGCGAGACAAGCAGTGCATGGGCCGACATCTCATGTGTATGCAGTAAATGGTGGACATATGCGCGCGTGAAAAAGGTGGCTTCTTCGTCTAGATTCTCCACGTTGTTTCGTTCAAGGATGCCGTGTAAGATGGGTTTGGTGAATGAAGGAGAACATGCTATGCAGGCACAACCTGTATTCAACCCGACTTCCGTCCCTGTGCCGAGGAAAGACCGGAAATCATAAGCGAATACTGAGTCATAGAGGTTATGACCAACATCTCTCCTCCCATCAAGTCGTCGCATCGGCTCGGCGTGTTCCTCTGTCGTTACTGGGAAGGAAAAATCAAGGGCGATACCCCAGTCGGCGGCTTTCTGGGCCCAGTACGAGTCGAACAGATCAACTCCACAGGAAGCGATCAAGTGTAGCATCTCCTGCGGCGACATAGCGGAATGGACTGCGCGCAGCTTGTCCATCGGCAGCGGTGATAACGATGCTTGCAGTAAAGTTGATATCTTGTGGACTTGTTCTCTCGCGTGTGTCATCGAGGCCGGGGTGAGGAAGTGATCGACGGCAAGTTCCATTCTCAAAGACGCCATCTCAAGGACATAGCCAGATATTCGGTCGTCCAGAGGAGCCAGTTTTTCGTGCCGTGTGCTACTCAGGACCCTCCCTTCCTCCAACGGCCCAAGCAGGCTCTCAGAGAATATCCGACGAGCAACATGATTGGTTCCTCCCAGAAGGCTCACGAGAACGTTTTTAACCGGGGCACCTTCAATTTCCTTCGAAGACAAGGTGCCTCTCAGTAAATCGCCAAGCCACCGTATGCTTCGGTCCATACTCTTTGTGACACGCTTTTGCGAGTAGGGCGGAGAGGTGAATGGGATATCCGACAATGCTACCACCACATCGGGCTGAACGGCCGATATGTAGGATCGGTAAGAAGTCGGAACGATCTGACGCATATCCATTAACTTTATTGGCGAGGAACGCTTGCAAGATTCACCTTTCGGACACCTCGAACTGTGAGGCCAGTGAGATAGTTCTCCCCGTTTGGGGGCCGTTCTCTGACGTCGGCGGGATCTCGAAAGGACAAAGAGATTATATGTCGTGACGCAGGCGCCCCAATGAAAGTATGTAAAGGATTAGGTCCAGGCTGTAAAGTCGGAGTGGGCGGGAGAGTTTCTAGGCTTTAGGCAAAACACGGCAATGGATTGATGTCAGCAAGCCGTGCATTGTCATCATTTGAAACCGCGATTGCAGACACAATGCTGACAAAGTCGAAGGCAAAGCATGCAGCTGAACTTACAAGCCTTCGAATGATGCATGCAGCCATGGCATATGCTTTGCCATGCGGTTGACATGATCGCCAGATAAATGCGGCACATGTCCACGAGAGGTGTGTAGGAACAGACCCGGGGTCAGCACCTCGATCGTCTCCGCTGAGGAGCGATTGAGCTGCACTATGCCCAGTCGAGGAGAGAAAGAGTTCGATGAAGCAGTGAGGAGCTTAAATGAGAGCACAGGCGGCGATCGAGCTGTCGCTCCAGACATCCTTAGTCGTTGTCCACTTGATGGAATGGCAAAAGGGACTCACGAAGTTGGACGCGACGCGAGGCGTCCGGCATCGGAGGTATTTGGAAGCACGGGTGCAGTTCCTCGTGGCTCGAGAGGGCCGCGCGTGCTTTTGGGTGTACGCGTACTTCTGTGCGTTCCTCCCTCTCCAAAGCGCATACACCTCTATACACTATATCCTCTCCTCTCTGTCAACCCAAGCAACATGGCTGAGTGCTCTTTTGGTCTGATTGGAAAGGGGTATGTAATCCTCGCTTCGGACACAACCGCCGGCAGGTCCATTGTCAAGATGAAGGAGGACGAGGACAAGATCAAGGCGTTGGGGCCGAATCTCATCATGGCGACCGGTGGTGAACCAGGTATGGCATAGTTCAATAGTTCAGCTACAGAGTGGATGGGATCTCACAGTCCTGCTCCAGGTGATACCATCCAGTTTGCCGAATACGTCGAGCGCAACCTGCGCCTGTATCACATCCGCCACAATCACACTCTCCGCCCGTCCTCCGCTGCTGCATGGATTCGCCGTACCCTTGCAGACTCCTTACGCAGTCGTAATCCTTATTCTGTCAACCTTATACTGGGAGGCTACGATCACACCACCTCGACGCCAAACCTGTACTGGATCGATTACCTCGGAACGATGGTTGATGTACCTTTTGCCGCCCATGGGTACGGGGCGTACTTTGCTCTGTCAACGCTTGACAGGTTCGTTCCTATTTCTTCATGGCCACGAGCGAACCGCTTCTTACTGGCGTTATTTAGGTACCACGACCCGGAAGCGCCGCTAGAGGAAGGATTGGAGACGCTCAGAAAGTGCGTGCGAGAGGTGGAGAAGAGGCTCATTGTGAGCTTGGGAAAGTTCAAAGTCAAAATCATCGACAGAAACGGCATGAGGGAGATAGACCTGTAAGGTCACTAGGCGAGCGTAGTTCGGTGCAAGTACATTCGTCATTTCTGCAGACCATCTGAACCGTTTCAGAGGGCTGAGTGCCCGGATGACATTGCCTGGGTGGGTGAGGTGAATCCCTTGAGTTAAATGCATTGATAACTTCCATAAATCCACGAGATGTCGATGAGATGAGCGGGTGTATACTGTCTCGGTATGCATCGCATCATAGTAACAAAGTTCTTACATCGTAACTGCCCGGATGAGGAGAGGAAGCTGAGCTCCCTTATCTTCCTCGCCTTTGACGAGCGGCCGAGTAACTACACTGCATAGAAGATGAGTTGATATAGGCACATGTACTGGTGCAGCTTACGCAGTCTTCTTCAATATTTCCATATTGTTATTGGAGAGTTCGAATATGAAAGAGCGAAGAAGCACAAAGAGGAGTGCTTTCATCCTGTGCGGTATGCGTAAGCCCATGAGTCCCTAAGCTGAATAACCCATGTACGTACTCAATTATGGAAAAGCGATATCCTGGAGAGGGAGACAATCAGATGATCGCAGGGGCTAAGAGTTATAACACGTACCGATGCAGGCCCTTTGGCCCCCGAGGAACGTCATCATGTGGGAATAACCACCTGGGATCGCTGACGCCTCCTTGGGCAGGTCACGGAATCGTTCCGGGCTAGTAACGGATGAGCCGTCAATGTCGAAAGTTGCGCGAGGGAGGTTTCCTCACATGAATTCGTGCGCAGTGGGGCCCCAGAATCGCTCAGACCGATCAATAGCCATAATGGGGATAATGATCGAGTCGCCAGCCTTGACTCTATAGCCCGTTCTGGAGTAAATCAAAACAAGTGATGACGAACTCACCGAACAGAATCGATGGTATTGCCATACTTGTCAACAATGGGATATTGAAGGGGAATGGTGTCGTCATGCAAAGCTGTGCGGACAGTCTCGCGGACAGGCCCCTGAAGACGAAGTAGCTCCCTCGTACAAAGATCGAGGTAAGGCAGCCCATTGAGGTCATCCATGGAAGGCATCTCCTCAGGCACTGCCAGGAGTTCGTCTCGGAGCTTGTCCTGGATGCTGGAGTGCTGAGCCAGGGTCAGGAGAGACCAAGTGACAGAGTTGCTGGTAGTTTCGTGGCCCTACACTCGGAAATCAATTACGAACTTTCATCAACTTCAAGAAACTTGCCGCAAGGATAAAAGTTGTGATTTGTGACAAAACCTCTTCATCCGTGAGTTTGTGCATGGGGAACACGTCACTTGCCATATTAGCCCTAACTGCAATGGATTTCCAATAAGCCGTGGTGGTCTGTCTGACACTCGGTGCACTTACTGAGAGCACTCAGGATGTCCCGTCCCACTACGATAGTGCTGGAGCTCGGCTTCTCGCCAATCATACTCTTGGCCACTTCAGCCTTTTTCCGTTGAATGAGATCCATCCCAACGCGGCGCATTGTCTCCGAGCTGATCTTCTTGAGCTGGCGATCCGGTTCGGGCTTCATACGTTGACTTAGATATACGGGTGCGGAGACACATTTAATCTCTTACGAGGAAGGGACGCAACACGGGGAACCACATGCGTACGAGGTTTAACCATCTGACTGCCAACTGCACGCGGAAAAGCTCTCGGAAAGCAACTGCGAGCTCATTCTTGTCGTGGATGAGACACTCGAAATCATAACCAAACCCTGTTTGAACATTGAGGCTGAAATCACAGAATGAATGTGCGAACGATCACGCATACCTGCCAGGCCGATAATGTCCAATGTAGCACGGCTTAACCACTGATAGACGTCTATGGTCGTTCCGACTGTCGGAGTGGGCGAAGCGCTGATTTGAGCTTGCCATATATACCGCAACTATGCAGAAAGTCAGCCAACTGTTCGTCATGCGTGGCTATTGGCTCGCTTCAGTAGCCTTTTCGAAGAAGACTGGGGTGATTTCTCGGAGCTGAGCTGGGGAGAAGGATGGATTCTAGGTAATCTTCGTTTGGCACGATTCTGTCAACCCCACTCTATCCACATACCAAGATCCGGCGCTGCCTCTTATGCGTTTCTCCTTCTGCACTGATGAGACCTGGAAGAGAATTCAGGTGCTCAGTCTCGCCGGTCAGGTCGGCAGACTGTACCTTCAGTGCCTAGAATTTGGCTGAGAAACTGTCGAATGACATCCGGCTTAGGATACACGTAGTTGTTGGTCAAGATGTAGGAGACCGCTCTTGGATCCATTGTGCAAAGCTCCCATTTCTACATTGTAAAGCCGTGAGAGACCATAAGAACATATGCGAGTAAGGAGTCCATACACTCATGAACGACGGATATTTGAAAGTGAAGCCGAATGTTTCGGCCCACTGTTGAATGAGGATGCCGTCTTCAGCCGCAATGATGGCAGGCTCCTGTCCAAGTATCCAAGAAGGGTTCGGCGGTCCGCGCAGTTGCCTAACGGGGGTGCTGAGAACGCCATGCAGGAACTTGGCGACGAGATATAGTCCGTAGGTCGCTACGATCGCCAATCCAATGGCTAGAGTGCTGACGGACAAGTGCATCGGATCGTGTAGGGCTGCCAGCGGCCACGCAGCCATTTTAATGAGTTGGTGCAGACGAAAGGGGCCAGAAAGGCCGAGACGTCACAATGTGCCGACCTAAGTAGTGTTACTACTAGTAACGCCTCGGCTTCTAGTGGATCATTAAGGGTCGCTGGCCCGGGCAGGCCATGCATGCATGGCTCGTGGCGCGTGGATCAGCCCGCGACTGGCGCAGACTGCATGCGTGAGCAGTCTGAGGGTGTGGAATGACTGACTCGTATTGCGCAGTTCAGACTGTCTTGAAGAACCGAGAGAAGGAAAGAAAGGCAGGCTTGTCAGATCGAAGACCTCAGTAGATTGGACAATCCACAATGGCCGTTACAGTCCTTGAAGGAGATTGCCGCCCATTGCGGGCGGAAGCATTGGAAGCATGACGTTTACGTCCAAGAATTGCCAGGCGCTCTCATTTCTGCACATCATCCAGCGTTGCAGTCGTGCATACACCTTCAATACTGTTTGCTGCTTGTCAGATTCACACGACTCGCTCTGCACAGACTCTTAGATATCCTCCCAATCAGTCATCGTTGCCCCCAACCCCTTCCCAGATACCTCAAACATGTCTACATCTTACGACGACGAAGATACTGAGCTGGTCGAAGCCTATGGTGAGTATTGTCTATAATCCGTTTCTGATTCCGACCTGATATGTGCCTGCTAGACTTCTTACTCAAATTCATAATAATCGGTCCGTATTTAAGAGGGCTGCTTCAATCAGTTCCTCAGACGACGGTTTAGGTGAAGCCGGTACCGGGAAGTCTTGCCTCTTACATCATTTCATACACAATACCTGTAAGCAGTCACATCTCCGGCTCCGCAGCTGGCAACTGACCTTCACGCAGTCAAGGAACATTCACAACATACGATCGGAGTAGAGTTCTCCAGTCGCACTATACGGGTCGGTGAGAAGACCGTTAAGTTACAGGTTAGCCTTATGGGTTGCCGCTATTTTGCGACGGAGGCTCATATGACGCCCAGCTTTGGGATACAGCAGGGCAAGAACGGTTTAGGTCAGCAGTTCTCGTCCTTTCTGGAATGTATTATTCACCTCCAATGCAGATCTGTGACCCGAAGCTATTACCGAGGAGCCGCAGCGACGCTGTTAGTATATGACATCACGAAGTTTGTTTTTTTCTCATTGTTACGATTCAATGTTAATGCTGATTGACAGTCGTGCATCCTTCGTAAACCTTTCGAAGTGGCTTGCTGATGCTAAGGCGCTTGCATCACCTCAGCTCGTTACGGTTCTGATCGGCAATAAGAGTGACCGGGAGGACGACCGAGAGGTGGACTACTTAGAGGCATCAGGGTGGGCCGCGGACAATGGTAGGGCACAAGCCCACAACCGCGTTCGTTGCTAACTCATGGATAGGAATTCTATTCCTGGAGACATCTTCCTTAACGGGCGAGAATGTCGAAGCCCCTTTCCTTCTGGCGGCCCGCACGATCTTACTCGCTATCGAATCCGGTGCTTTGGATCCGGAAAAGGCGGGCAGCGGCGTCAGCTATGGCGATCGGACTTTACGAAGACCAGGTAGCTCTAGCCGTTTGAGCTTTGGGAGTTTCGGCAGCAAAGGCAAGAAGTCCAGGCGCGTTAACCTGAAAGAGATGATTCGGGCTCCAAGCAAATGCTGCTAGACTGTCGCGAGACGCTCGTGTGGGGATCGAACACTTTCGGCAGCGCGGATGACGGTATGATTTCTATCGTTCTATGTATCTCTAGTAATCGCAGCATTGTATACCGCCCATTGAGAGAACTTACCTATACGTATTATACCTTCAACCCACTCTTCTGCAGGTTCTGCACCTGGATTATGCTGAGCAGGGCATAAATCATCTCCATTCTTTAGATCGTGTCAGACGTCATTACGTGCAGAACAGCAGCTGCTCGTGCTTACCGGGGCATGGGGACGTCATGCTTCTTACCCCACCTCACAAGTGTGCCAATAATGACCTCCACCTCGAGCGGTGAGCCCCGCTGAACCTGATGAAAACATCCTCAGGACCCACTGCGCTTCTCTCTTTGTCCACTCACGTCAACCAACATGCTTGGTAAATGAGGCGAGGTCTTACTGAACCCACGCAAGGTGCGATCAGTCAAGAACCTCGCGTCCTGTTCCGCAATGGGATACCCCAACGCTTGTCCGAGTGCGCCCAGTTCTTGAAGAGCACCATGCAATGGCCCCTCGACGATTTCCTCCAGGGTGGATGTAACGGACATCGCAGGGGGAGGTAGACGCGCCAAAGTACAAATACTTGCAATGACCGCGTTCCTAGACGACATTCTGTTAGACGCAGCTGCAGAAGGTTTGAAGGCGTAGCCCTACCAGCGATTCTTCATGAACTTCTCGAATTGTATGTTCTCGGCAACAGACGCATTGCTTCCTCCTGCATGCATTGTGTCCACATAAGTTTGCAACGAGGCCCTTGCTTCAGCACTTGGCAGTGGAGCACCGTCGCTCACGTAGAGACCAGCCAAAAACCTTTCCTGCGCGTACGGGCAGGTGAGTGGTATCGTCTGTCCATAACAACAGGGGCATACCATAGTGCCTTGCACGAGTCCATCACGGTTATCAGTGAGACTGGCGTCAAGGAAGACGGCACCAGTGATGATGATGGGCTCATGAGAGCTTGACTCTTTTGCCGCAGCATACAAGTCCTCTTCCACTCCAAGTCCATTCTGAGCCAGCACGTATGTCGGTTGAGGGTATTTGTATCCTGAGCTCAGAAATGAAGAGAGCAATACCGACGTTGGCAATACATCGGGTAGTGCCTTCGTCGTCACTACGACATAGTGATACTGTCTATCAACAGCCTCGTTGACAGATCCAAATACTGTAAGGGAACAATGAACACGGTGAGAGCCTCGACGAGGCAGTGAGGACGCACTTCTGTACGGCTTCCAGCCGGTATGATTTCCAAGTCGGCCGCTTTCGATATTGATACCTCTGTCTAAAGCGACGTGATGCTTTAGTGAGGTTGCACCGAGCAAACTGGGAAACATTGACCTTTTACAAGAGAGTAGTTTCCCCGCGCTATCACGGTCACACGCGCTTTTCCGGAGTTCTCCAGGAAGTACGTGTCTGGACGATGGGCACAATCAATACTGAGTGTCATGCCTGTTGCCAGCGCCTCACACATAACCCCGACGGCCCCATATCCGACAAGAAGGACTTCTAAGAGTTCAGCAGGCGCAGACATTGCAGTGTGGTGGGTTCACAGGCCGAAACCAAGCAACAAAGAGGATTGCATCACTGTCTACATATATGCTTCAAGTGGAGTGCAGTTGTGTCGGAAGCAGTAGTCCGAACTTTCCAATTGGACCCTGCTCTCACGACGTGCACGTCAAGGCCTTCCGTTGACTCGGCCGAAGCAATGTCTAAACAATGGGCATAAGGATAATACGCCATGCTAAAGTAATGCAGTCGAGATCTAGCTCAACGAATGAGCTCCATCTTGATTCCACCCATGCTGTTCCTCTCTTCCCGTTTGCTCTTCCTCGGCACCTCCCACAGCTTCCAGAACTTGATGTTCTCGTCCGCAGCGCCGCTCGCCAACGTCGTTCCATCGGGGCTCAACGCGGCATACAGGACTCGGGCATCGTGTGCATTTTTCACTTCATGCACTTGCGACAAAGTGGGATACTGATGCACCATGATTGCGTTGGTGGGAAATCCGTGCGTTGTGGCGAATTCTCTTGTGTGAGGCGACCAGACGACATTCGTGATTTGGGAGGGCGTGACAAGTGAGTGCAGGCGTGCGCCAGTTTGTGCAGACCAGAAGTGTAGAGTACAGTCAGAGGTGCCACCTCCAGTGGCAAGCAGAGATGGTTGCCAAGGACACCATGCCAGAGCCTGTACGCCACGCGTCAGCGGAACAGGTCAACCAGCGGAGGCCATCCCATACCTTCACTGCAGCTGTGTGGTTCCTCTTCATCCATTTCGGCTTGACCGAAAGGCAGTTTGCGTCATTGCCAATACCGCCCGTACGCCCTTCCCATGCGTTGACGACGTTGTCATTTCCGCCGCTGGCCAGCATCTCGCCGTCCTCTCGCCACTTCAACCCACAGACCTCGGCAGTGTGTCCAAGCAGCTCTGACACCTTGTGTTGGGCGACGCGAACATCATGGTGGAAAATGCTGCCATCTGCACAACCGCTACTGACGATATGATCCCACCAAGAGAGAGATCCAACCTGGGCCTGATGGCCAGCCATAGATCGAAGTCGCTTTTGCTGCGCAACATCCCACAGCTCCACTTCGCCCGTACCAAGGCCGATGGCGAGATAACTGCCATCTGCCGTCCAGTCGAGAGAGGCAATGTAGGTGTCTTCAGGGACGGTACCAAGAGCATCCACAGTGCCGGTCTGTGCGTTCCAAATATAAGTCGTATCTGACAACGCAACTGCTAGCATGTTCTTTGTAGACCAGGACAGGAGATTGAGATAATAGTCGTCCATGAGCCCGGGCGCATCCAGTACCCTTTCTGCGGTCGATGGTAGCTTTCTACCCTTGGCTTGAGCGACGGTTGATGTCGATGGAGCGACGCTGGAGCCAGGGCGCGTATATAATGGCTTGGCATGCTTCCGAGCTTCATTCAGGCTGGGGTCGGTAGTAGGTTGCGGCGCGGGTTGGTGGAACGACAGAATGCGCTTGTTCAGTTCGATACCGCACGCTTGTGCAAGGATTTGAGCGGTACGCGGGGACGCGTCCTGAACAGCTTTCTTCATGTCGCTACCCAGCTGCGGACCCTTGGAGAGACTCCCGTCACGAGCAGGGATGAACCTGTCAGCCTGTCGATAGATATTAGCGGCTTCGAAAAGGGAGATTGTGGTAGTCGCGCACGTAGTCCTTCCTTTCCTTTTTGCCATCTGTCTTGAGTCCGGCAATATCGCACCGCACTACATCCATGCTAGCCAAAAGCTCTTTCTTTCGTTTCTCAGATTTGAGCTCGTCCCTTGACTTCTGTCGCGAGAGCTGCTTGGAAGAAGGCGCGAGGAAAGGATTGGTGACATCCGCTTTGGCCGGGATACGTGAAGGAGTGCGTGAGATGGAGAGATTGTTGAAGTTGGCGGATATATCATCAAGAACTGTCTGACGACGCGAAGGTGTTTTGGACATTGTGGTGATAGAGAAGATGCAAAGAGAAAGAAATGCTGCGGTGATGTGGATGAAGGTAAGGGAGCAAGCTGCGACGGAGGCGACGGCTGCGATCAAGGGGTCGAAGTTGGACGCGAATGGTCACGTGCCAAGCCAAAGTCACTGAAATTGCGTCACGCAAATGACGACGTCACGGTTGAACAAAACAGCGCTGAGGAATATAGAACATACATGGTTTAGCTTATACCTTCTCACCCCTAACGTGTACAATAACTGGCGATATACGCGTGCGCGCGTTGCTCCCAGCCAGTCCGCCTGCAAGTTTGCCTATGCGTGTGCGCTCCAACCACCCCCTATCGTCAGGACCAGCCAAAGCACGCCCACCACTTGAACCACTCTCCACACTACTGACTCATTCGACACTTTCTGTTCAGGCGTCTCTTCTTTCTCCTCATTACTTCTATTCGCTCTCCGTTTCTCTGTGCCGTGAACGGTGTAGTCGTTGTATCGTGCGTAATATTGGTACGATGTACGAGGGTCGGCCCGAAACGGACCGGGTCCTGGGCCGGGAGCTCGTCGAGTGCGTTCCCATGCATGTGTCGCACCTCTTTTACGGTATAGCTCATGATGCATCCATGAAGGATATGAAGTGGATGTTGTGGGTTCTCGATATGCGGTGTTCGTTTGTCTTAAGGATTGATCGTAAGCGCGCCTGCAAGGTTGTTCAGAGTCGCTTCAAGGCCGATTAGAACTTTGATCCCAGCGCACCTTCGCCTCTCATCTCCCAATACGTTGTACGCCTCCGATACCTTCAGATATCGCTCCTTAGCTTCCTAATCTTATAATAAGAATCCCTATACCAAGAAGTACAGTAAAGACTCCCCTTGGCTGGATTCAGATCGGGATGTAGATCTTTCGAAAGCTAGCGAAAGCGCGGTCTTAGAGCAAGCAATGGAGCAGAAAGCAAAAACACGCCTTGTAAAAGCGAGCTTTGATCTGACTTCGGGTGGCAGAGTTGGGTAAAGACAGGACTTCGTAGTGAGTCGCTCTAGCGGCCACGCTCGTTCGAAAGGCTCGACACGCAACCCGTCTGGATGTGGAAGCGCTGAAACCAAGATTGTAGGAAAAGCAGAGAGTAAGACGTCGAGAGCCTGTTTCTGAGAGCCTCGCCATAATAAAAGAAGATGTAGTTGCACGAATGCCACAGCGAATCGGGTTGAGAAAGGTGCGCAACGGGCGTCTAATGTCACGGTCGATGATCCTGTCGTGCGACCCTGAAAGACGGAAGCAAGCGCGTTGGACGGCATCCCATCAGCGCGACTTTGGCGTGTCTGTCAGTCACACTTCGCTTGGTTGCGTGCCTCTGCTTTACTCGTTCATCGTCCTTCATTCTCTCTCTTTTCCGCTATGGATCAAAATGCCGCAATGCAAACGTTTGTAAACGCCCTGAACACCAGTCTCGTGCCAGGACCAGACCGACGAGGGGCTGAAGCATGGCTCCAGAGAGCTACTACTCAGCAAGGCATGTTACCACTTGCTTTGACAATCATTCAAACGCCTTCCCTCCCGTCGACGACGAGGCAGCTAGCAGCAGTATGGGTTAAGAATTCTTGCAGAGCGACATGGGGAGGGGTGAGCTCTTGCAATGCCTTCCAACCGCATTGGACATAGCTCACCGTCACTCCTAGGAAAGCGAAGACCCTCTGCCTCCGGATGAGGACATGCAGGCCGTGAAGGCGCGCCTCGTGCCTCTGGCAGTCTCGCTCGGCTCTCAACCATCTCATCAGGCACTGCTTGCCGAGGCCGTCTCTATCATAGCCGCCGTCGAGTTCCCCCAATCATGGCCCGATCTCATGGATCAGTTGGTGGCGAGCCTTTCTCCAACCGACTGGGCTGCAAATGCCGGCGTGATGGAGATCGCTCATTCCGTCTTCCTGCCGTGGCGCAGCATGACACGCAGTGATGAACTATTCCTCGCTATCAAGAACGCGCTCGACACCTTCTGTCCTCCGTATATGGCTGTGTTTACTCAGGTCGATCAACTGCTACAACAGCCCTCCCCTGGCGTCCCGGTTCCCGTGCTGGGGAAGACTCTGTTATCCATGCTTCAAGTGTATCTCGATCTGAACTCGCAGGATCTGCCGGAATTCTTTGAGGACAATATGGGGTACTTCATGGGCCGGGATGGGCAAGGCGGCGTTCTCCTGAAATACTTGGCCTTTGAGCGTGCGGAGCTGAATTCTGATGTGCGTGTTGTTTGACTCCACTCCGAATATGTAACGAGAAATTGACCCGCTGAATATAGGACGCCGACACACCCGGGCAGTTACAAAAGATTCGTGCCACAATCTGCGAGATCGCAGAGCTGTATGCGATGAAATACCACGAAGAGTTCACAGAGCTCCGGACGTTTGTCGGTGCAGTCTGGGAACTGTTGGGGAAGCTGAGCAAGGAAGGGAAGGACGACATGCTTGTCAATCAGGCCCTCCACTTCCTTGGCGTCGTAGTGAAGATGGGAATACATCGCGACTTCTTCGATAATGCCGAGATCCTGAGAGGTTTCTGTGAGAGAATTATTCTGCCGAACATGGTGCTTCAAGGTGTGTCTCGTTTGTCCTCTCTTCCCCTGAAAATACCGATTCTTGCCTCAGAAAAGGAAGAGGAGATGTTCGAGGACGATCCCCTGGAATACATTCGGCGGGATCTCGAGACTGCTACGGACGCTACGACTCGTCGGCAGTCCGCCACTGAGTTCACCAGGTCTCTCATGGAGCACTTCGAGGGACCTATCACGAGCATGCTCATGCCCTATATTAATCAACACCTTGAAGTGAGCTTCCAGTGTATTCTGCGCAAATCTACTGTGTCTGACTTGCACTCAGCGCTACCGTGGAAATCCGTCTGAGAATTGGAGGGACAAGGACACAGCCATTTGCCTGTTGACTGCCATCTGCTCTCGAGGAGGGACAGCCCATGTGGGTCTCCCCAACTTCATTGCCAGCTTCGCTCATATCCGTTCAGCAAGGTGTCACATCCACCAACGCAATGGTCGACGTCGTTAGTTGGTTTGGCCAAAATGTTCTCGTCGACCTGCAAGCAGCGCCCGACAGCGTAAACCCAATCATACAAGTCGATGGCATTAAATTCCTGCATACCTTCCGCAATCAAGTGCGTGATGTGGCTGCCCATGATCCCAGTCCCTGACTTGTTGCGACAGCTAACGAAAGAACAACTCATCACTGTTCTACCGCTTCTGGTACATCATCTCTCTTCCAGCAATTATGTTGCCTCGTCATATGCTGCCATCGCCATCGAACGAATCCTCTTCATCAAGAAGAACGGGCAGTTCATGTGAGTATCATGAGTTTTCCGGCTCAACAGCTTTCCTAACTCATCTCGAGGTTCGGTCCATCCGACATGCATGATCTCACGCTTCCTATTCTACAATCAATCCTACAAAAGATCATTGCCGGAAGAACGCCCGACAAGGTCGCCGAGAATGATTACCTTATGAAGTGTATGTCGTGCTATCTGGCCGTTCGAGTCCACAGCTTATCCACCATTGCTTCCAGGCGTGATGCGGGTAATACTCACCGCGAGGCAAACTCTCGTGCCCATCTACACGGAGATTCTAAGCTCTCTCGTTACCATCCTCGGAATAATCAGTGCAAATCCAAGTAACCCAATGTTCAGCCAATATTGCTTCGAGAGCTTGTCGGCATTAATAAGGTAAGCGTTGCACGCGCGAATGGTAGCTGGAATTGACGTCGACTAAGATTTATGACTGCCACACAACCGGCCTCCGTCTCGCAGTTTGAGACCGCTGTCTTTCCCATCATCATCGGCATAGTGCAGCAGGAGGCTGCCGCTGACTTCATCCCCTATGCTTTCCAAATCCTGGCCCAGTTACTGGAAGCGCACCCGGCAGATTTGCCTGCTGCGTACGATGACGTCCTCCGCAACATCGTCCTAGCACCACAACAGTGGCAGGCGAAAGGCAGCATCCCAGCCTTAGTCCGTCTCCTAAAGGCATTCCTGCACGCGGGAGGCAAGGGCATGGAAGCCAGCGGAGCGCTCAAAATGGTTTTCGGTCTCTTGCAGCAGCGCCTATTGCCATCGAAACTTTACGATGGCTTTGGGTTTGAAATCCTCCAAACCATCTTGATCACTGTGCCTCCGTACGTATATCTGAGATATTGGGGAGGTCGCGGCTCATTTGAAACACCAGCGAGCATTTCCAGCAATATCTCAGCAGTACACTAATGGCTATCTTGCATCGTCTGATGGGACAGCGTTCCGCTAATCTCTACTACTACTGGACGTACTTCGTCGCCTACGCAAGTGGTATACAAGTGGATGGCTTGCCAACAGACTTCTTGATCAATGCCCTGAATACCATTCAAGCCGGGTGAGACCGGAGGTCACTCCACCATTTTCATTCATTGACACGTTGCTCTAGCATAATGTCTCCGTTGTTGAAGACTGTGATCACCCCTGAAATGTCGAGAACGCAGGGAAAGCACCGCAAAGTGGTGGCTGTTGGGTACACAAGGCTTTTAACAGAGTGCCCGCTTATGCTGCAAGAACCGAACGTGCAGGCTTGGTGAGAGTAGCTAACTTCATCTGCGCTGCATGAACTCACACAATACCTCAGGCCACTCACCCTTGAAGAGATCCTACACTTGTTCACTCACCCGCAGGCGGTGACGGCGGAAAAGGAAGAGGACGTGGCAGATTTCGATGTAGAGCCAGGCCAGGACTCATACCAAGCCTCATTCTCGAAGCTGTCTGCGTCGGCCGTGCGGGAAGCGGACCCTGTGGCATACGTGAGTGAGCCTCGGGTGTTCCTGAGTGAGCAGTTGGCAAAACTGTCTGCTGCCAAGCCGGGCGTGGTGAGCGTTCCGTAGATGCCCGCGACGATTGATGCTGACTGCCAGGATAGGTGCAGCCATTGATGGCTCGGGTGGACAGATCGTTGTCCGGTCCGTTTATACAATTCATGGCGACTAACGGTCACTCTATTTGATACCCCGATCACGACGACGCGGAGATTCGCGTAGGAGTGGATTCGCATAGTTTACCCAAATTGGCAATGATAAGATGAATGTCGGTAACACGAGGAAATTCCAAGCCCGGCACCGAGGGTTTCCCCACGCTGAGACGGCCATTCGGGCGGCTATGTGAGCTCATATGACATCTGATTCTCTCCGGTTCGCTCCGGTAAAGAGGCGCCCTTATCACGTTCACACGCACAACGAGCAAGGGTCCGGCTCGCACGCCGGGCGCATCCTCGGGCGCGGGGCAGCCGTAAAACTCGCACGTCTGGCAGCCTCACAAATGCCGAGCATTGCCCCGCATCTCCCCTTCCCCGCATCCCCGCTCCTGCACTAGAATACCTTCACCTTCACGTATCCCAGTTCATCACAATGTCGGGAAAGGCAACCGCGACTGCTCCAAAGGTCAAGAGCGAGCTGCTGGACAATGTCAAAAGCTTCGTCGCCGGCGGGTTTGGTGGCATCGCCGCGGTCCTTGTTGGTGCGATCAATCGCTCTCCAGTTGACGTCTTTCTGTTTATTGAGACCACGCAGGTCATCCGTTCGACCTGGTGAAAGTGCGCTTGCAGTCTGCGGCACCAGGCTCCTACACCGGCGCTATGGATGTCGTCAGGAAGACGCTTGCAAAGGATGGTGTGACCGGGTGAGCAACGTGGCATCTTACACCATGGATACGTCTCTGATCAAGAGGAAGGCTTTATCGCGGCATGGGACCTCCCTTGCTGGGTGTTACCCCTATCTTCGCCATCTCGTTCTGGGTGCGCACCTCACGCTGGCTGATGGCTGAGAAGCTGAACGTATGCGCTCTAGGCGTATGATGTCGGCAAGAAGATCGTGTATGCCGCGACCCCAAACAGAAAAGACCAAGCTCTGTCGACGAGCGAGCTTGCCTTTGCCGGATTCTTCTCTGCTATACCTACCACCTTGGTGATGGCGCCTATGGAGCGGATCAAGGTGGTGCTCCAGGTTATTGCCCTATCCACGTACCTTGATTCCGCCACTGATATGAAGTTTGCGGCATAGGTGCAAGGTCAGGGAAGTGCTGCTCAATATTCCGGCCCTGTGGATGTCGTGAGGTCCCTGTACAGAGAGGGTGGCATGAGGAGTCTGTTCCGAGGTACCGTCGCCACCCTTGCTCGTGATGGACCTGGAAGTGCAGCGTAAGTAGTCCGAGCTTCCGCGGCGCACTTGGTATCGACACCCTTAATCAGATACTTCGTGGCCTATGAAATGGTCAAGAAAGCTATGACCCCCGCCGGCGCCGACCCGTCTCAGCTGCATCTAGGCTCTATCATCTTCGCCGGTGGCATGGCCGGGGTTGCTATGTGGACTATCGCGATTCCTCCTGATGTAAGTATTCGACGATCCTGCTCTCCTTACCTCTGCTTATACCATGTTGCAGACAATCAAGTCACGCTTGCAATCGGCGCCTTCAGGGACGTACACGGGAATCGTGGACTGCACGCGTAAGCTCATCATGCAAGATGGTGTCGGTGCGCTTTGGAAGGGACTTGGGCCCGCAATGGCAAGGGTAAGCCGTGTCATGTTTGTACTGTTCCATCCGGCACTAACAATTTGAATCGCATAGGCTTTCCCGGCCAATGCGGCTACGTTCCTTGGTGTAGAAGTTTCCAGGAACTTGATGGACAAGATGTTCTGATAGTCGTCGGGGGCAAGCTGTCAGGAATGCTCGATTGGTGGCGATCAGGATAGGCACAGTGCAAATAGAGGTATTTGCTTTCGAAACAGGACTGGTTTTCCCAGTCAGTGTATAGTTGCAGTCGATGTGGGGGCTTTATGCTCCGAGATGAAGTCAGCACGTGGAAGTGAATGTGCGCTTCCTGGAATGCGGGGACGGAACTAGAGCACGTGAAGGTGCTGTAAGCTTGACCATGTCACAAGGTGACCTCGCCCTTGCACCCGCAACATCGGCCGTGGGCGAAGTCTTCCAGCCAATACGAAAGTAGGTTCTATGGCATGACATCTAACACTTCTGTCTGTGCTGTCACTCCCTCTTCTTCTTCCCCTTTGCCAAGTTAAAAGGACCCACGATCGCGGTCCATCTCCCCACATCTCTCTCGCACCAATGTCTCCTTTCAGCGACCATCTCCCGCATTCCTTCTCCTCCGACACCTTCCTCATCTACGGCGGCCTCGCATTCCTGCTCGTTGGAGCATGGCACGTCATCCCTTGGCTGCTTGACCCTTACGGCTACAGGAAGAACCGTATCCCGGGTCCTTTGCCTGCACAGTTCAGCGACTTCTGGCTCGGCCGCGTGGCATCACAGGGGCACAGATCAGAGACCGTGCATGGGCTGCACCAGAGATATGGTATGAGATTGCGGTAGATGCAGAGTCTTCTGAGAGCTGATTTGGGACAGGCAAGTTCGTGAGAATCGCCCCGAATCACATTAGCATCGCGGACCCGGATGCTTTGCAGATCGTTTATGCCGTGAGCGAGAATGCGACTCCAAGGGCTCGCCAGGCTGAAGTCATCCACAGCACGGCAACGGAGCACTGAAGTCTGAGTTCTATGATGCCTTCGTGTCTATCCGTAGGGTACGTCTCTTCTTTACCTGCAGCCGGCTTGCGGGCTGATCGACATGAACATAGGGCTTGTTCAACACCCGTGATCGGGCCGAACACACGCGTAAGCGCAAGATCGTGTCGCACATCTTCAGCCAGAAGAGCGTCCTCGAGTTCGAGCCCTACATCCGCATTGCTCTGGACAAGCTCATCCAGCAGTGGGGTTCGCTTCTGAGCGGAGATGAGAAGCTCGCGTCTCACCGGTTGAAGCCGAACGAGGATGACAGGGTGTGGTTTGATTGCTTGAACTGGTACAACTATCTCGGTGAGCCGGCAATGCACATATGGCACTGTGAGCAGAGGCTGAGTATATCGACAGCATTCGACATCATTGGCGACCTTGCATTCGGCGAGCCGTTCGGCATGATCGATGCTGGTGCCGATTCTGCGGCAGTGGCCGTGCATGACGACAATGCCGCGAATATCGACGCTGCCAAGAAGAAGCTGGAGATCATCCGTGTGCCAGCTGTCAAAATCCTCAACGACCGTGGGGAATACTCGGCCACCATGGGCTGCTTGCCCGTCTGGTCCAGGCCGTATGCAAAGAAGCTCCCCTGGTTCGCGAAGGGAAGCAAGGCTGTCAAGAACCTGGCCGGGGTATGTAATCGTGTCAAGCCATGAAAGCCACGTCTGACCTCTGACAGATTGCTATTGCGGCAGTTGACAAGCGCCTGGCTACACCCACAGATCGGGTTGACCTGCTGACCCGCTTACAGCAAGGCAAGGATGAAGAGGGGAAGCCGATGGGAAGGAGCGAATTGACTGCGGAGGCATTGACGCAGCTGATCGCAGGGAGTGACACCACCAGCAAGTAAGTCTTGCCTACTAGTATCGGTGCTGTGGATGCTGAATCTGTGAAAAAGTTCCTCGTGTGCCATCACGTACTGGCTTGCCAAATATCCTGAAGCGCAACGAAGGTTGCAGAAGGAACTGGACGACGCTCTTGGCGATGAGGAGGAGCTTCCCACATACGAACAAATCAAACGGCTCTCATACCTTGAGGCCGTCGTGAACGAGGGCCTCCGCATCCATTCCACGTCGTCGATGGGCTTACCCCGGATCGTGGCCGAAGGCGGCCTCGAAGTCTCCGGCGTCTTCTTTCCCGCCGGATCCATCCTGTCTGTGCCAAGCTATACCATTCACCGCGACACCGGCATCTGGGGACCAGACCCGGAGGTCTATCGGCCGGAGCGGTGGTTCGAGCAGGACGCAGAAGGGATTCAAAAGACCTTCAACCCATTTTCGTTCGGCCCGCGGGGTTGTGTCGGGAAGAACTTAGCGTCCATGGAGCTTTTGCTCATCATTGCTACCATCTTCCAGCGCTTTGACTTCGTGCTCATGGATGAGAATCAGCACTTGGACACGAGGGAAGGCTTCTTGAGAAAGCCTGTTAGCTGCTGCGTGGGTATGAAGAGACGTCATACGTGAACAGTTGGGTTTCAAGGTCTTCGAACATGGCATGCACTGTCTCAAAGCAGGGAAGGAGCGGCTTATTTCTATCATGTATTCACGATGTTTACAACCAACACGTTTCATGACATTGCCTCGTTCTGTCACCCTCCCCCTACACCCCGGCGAATGGACCGCTATCAACTTCCAGATGACAATGATTGTCATGCGGAAGGCAATACTTCGACTGCCTCAAGATCGTTTCCGAAACACAAGCGCTCTTGCGCTGTCGCCCTCCTCGATTGGGGTGACTTCCCCGTAGGTATGCCTGTCCTCTTCAGCCTCTTCTGGCATAATTGCGAGTCGGGGCAGCCCAAGGATATCATCGCCCAAGGAGACTTGAGTGCGCTCGGCTAAATCCAGTTCCGGCCGTACGATGAACTCGGTAAGCTGAACACTTCCTGGATCATCGGCAGCATACATGACCTCTCGCGTATGCAACAGGAGCCTCGTTCCTATTATGACGTCCGCGGCGATCGCATATCTAGCGAGATCGATGAGTACCTTGGGCTGAACCTCGAGGCTGTGGCATACCCGATGCCGGCCAATGTTGCCTGCGGCTTTTCGAGGTTTCAGTGGGATGTGTAGAGAAGGCCAACAATGCTCACCTGTACGACCCCCTCTAAGGTCAGATTTAGAATTTGTACCGACAATAAACTGAATAGGGCGCAGGTTAGTGGGACATCCGCTCCAACGATGGGTACTTGCAAGACGAAGGCCAAAACGTTGTCTTGAACGAGCAAATTTATGATGCTACTGCTCCATCCTTGTTGCCACTGCTGAAACTATTTCATTCGTTCAGCAAGTGCTTAACCCGCATCAGAAGTAACGAGAGCTTACCGACTTGAATGCGGCGAAGGTCAACAGGGTCGCATCCATTAGAAGCCTTGCGATCCAGATCCCCATGGAGAGTCGCAACGTAGTTCCTGAGAAACATGGGTTTAAGCCCAGTGACAGGTACTCGACCGGCGGAACTTTGATGCAGTCAGTAAAGCAACCCGTTCGGACGATGAGACGCACTCCATGAACTTCCTAATGAAAAGTACAGCATGGAAACTACTTCAGTCAGCACAGGCAACGGAGCCGCAAAGCCGAACTTGCCTTCTGCGCTGAAGTAAAGCTGTGGGTCGGTGAGCCTGGATCATCTGCATTGATTGATGACTACACTGACTATCAGGAGTATTCCAAGAAAGATCCCAACCCTCTTGCTCCCTGCGTACATGGCATAGATGCGAACAGCCATTATGGCTGTAAATATTGGGTCAGATCTACGTTCGCTGCTTCTAGGATGTACTTACCAGACACTGTGCCCATGGTCACCATTCCACCCCATGCGCCACAATAGTACACCATCAGACATCTGAACGAAAGCCATGAGGCACAGGACAGATCTAGAGCGCAGGATGGGCAGCTTACACCTAGAGAATCTGGTGAGCACTTCCTTCGCGGTCAGCAACCGCCGTGTGCTCACTTGAGGAACTGGGCCAGGCAGGATGCTCCCTGAGAGATGTGTACCTTTCAGGGTCGCTCCGAAGGTATTATAATCCTTGGTCACTGACCTGCAACCGCCAATAGGAGTAGACACAAGCCAACATAGCGCGTCTGAAGGGACGTCGTGAGAAAAACAGCGAAGATTGTCAGCGTATAACATACCCAGAAGAACAAGACTTTCGCCACTCCCCATGGTTTCACCTAAAGAGCCTTAAGTAACAGCGAACCCAACTGTAGAGCTGCATCACTTACCCATACGTAAGTCACCTGTTGGAAGAGAGCTCGCCTGAGGAGCAGCGCCTGATTGAGATAGATTTACGTACCTCTTGCTCGAAGGTGAGGGCTGTTGAGAAGTTCAGAATCGTGACACGGAAGCGAGCGCTGGAATTGTTACCGTAATCATAGAGTGCCCAGGCGGCGGAAGAGACTGTAAAAGATCAATCATCGTCAGCATGGATAACTGTGGAGTAAACCTACTCAGGGCCCGGCGACTGATATAAAGGTCGTTTACGAGTTCGGCAACTGTTTCTGGGTCGAAAGCAGCTGGTGATGGAGACGTCGTGATACTCATGACATCTCAGAGGGCCCAAGTGCCACAATTCGCGTGTTCAACAGTGAAGGGGAAGGGAGGAGACTCAGCTGAGACGGGGCGGAAACTTGGGGGGTTACCTTGCTTCCCAGCATCTATATGTAGCCTAGACGGAGTTGCGGGCATTGCTACCTACCCCAGGTTGCATGTATTCAAACATGACGGGGATAACCTTCCTTCATCTTCCGTGCCTCTCGTCTACATCCGCGCTCGGCGTACAACTGACTCCGTTAAGCTCGCGCAACAAGCGAACGAAGGCCCTTGTAGGTTCGCAAGGCGGGCAAAAGAATTCAGTCCATCCTAAAGTTTAACTCCGTTATGATGGAGACTGACTGGCTCAGGGTCACCCAGCTAACACCGCCGTTCGTGTTCGCTGCGATCTCATCTCGCTTCTCTCCATTTTCCCAGAAGCACCCAGATCTGAATAGGAAAAGAAAGACACTTCGAAGACGGCGGAAAAGTGCATTAGGTATTCTTTGACTAGATCAATGATACATACAGAGTCCAATGTCGAAGCGTCCTCGGGCCGCTAAGCCGCAACAGAATGGAACGACCGCTGGAACGACCGCTGATGAAGGATAACACTGCCCTGCATCTGGGCAGGGAGACCCTTCCGATTGAAGCGATAGATGCAAACCCGGCTGCAATCGATGGCAACCCTCAGCGAAGGCCACTTCACCTGATGCGACAGGCCAGGACGGTCACAGGGCGCCAGGAACCACGCCCCTGGATCCCATCGTATGACTGCAACTGATGGACCAGGCGAGATGCTGAAATGGTGCAGTCGCTGCAGCCATACTACTCAAGCGATAATGCAGTCTTCCTTGAAGCTGAGGTTGTACATTGTCTTGTCAACCGTCTTTTCAATCTTCTTCCAGTCAGCTCGGCGTTGTATGAACTCGTACACGTCCTGTGAAAGTCCAAATCAATAGACATCCAGAGGCACACAAAGACACCACTCTACCTCAGGACGGAATGAGCCTCCATACCGAGTCACATCCCTTACAATCTGTGCTAGATCTTTGGCATCCGAGACGATGAAGACATGCCCTAACATCTTCAGATTGGAGAAATCCTGAGTGATTTGCTGGACGCGGAGAGAAGCGATAAAGTTGTAGTAAGCATTTAGGTCCGCGATGACCTGGAAGCCGCCCTCAAGGGAAACGATCTGCCGTTTCAGGTGCTTCTGGATGATTCTAGGATCTCGTCAGTCAGAAGGCTCAACGATGTAAGGGACGATGACGTACGCATGCAAACGGATACCGACTTCTTGATAGAACACCTCCAGGACCTCCTTACTGGTACTGCCTTTCAGCAATTTGCAATGCATCTCGAGGCATTGAATTGCCTCTCGGCAACCTTGTGTTGGCCCCAGCTCGAGGGGTGCATTTTCGGGCGGATAATATTCTCTAGGGCCCGTTCGACTCCAGATGATGTGTTCCACCTACTACAACGTTAACTGATGCTACCTCTCAGAAGGTAGCTACTCACCTGGTTCATGAGCACCTCAGTGCCGGCATTCATGCCAGTGGCCACGGCGTCATCCAATGCGTTCTCGAAGCGCTTCTTTTCTCTGATGACATCATTCATAAAGTCAGTGCGATCTATGTGTGATGCCAACTCCTTGTCGAAGAAAACTTGAACCATCGATTGAATGGTGTCGGCGAGATGCACAAGTTCAAAGAATTGTAGAAGGGGCGCAACACTTGTGGTGATCTCGTGCTCGTCTGGCTTGTACATCTTCATTTGTTCCGTAGCCCTAAGGTCGCGATCAGTCATTATCATATCGGCACTGTGGATAGGCATACTTCTCGAAAGCCGGGCAAATGTGACGATCTCCCATGGCCTGCAAAAGCAAGACAAAAAGCTGCTCAATCGTGTCGCGTACGCGATAACCGAAACTACCAGGGTAGGCCTGGAATGTCTGCACTCTAGCAAGGGAGTCTCGGACAGCATGGATGAGCTCAAGCGCGACGTCCAATGAGAGCAGCAGCTCTAGTCGATCGAACGAAGATGGCATAGGAGTTGGACTTCGACTTCCGGGAGCAGGAGTACCCGAGCGGCTCTGAGGCCGACTTCTTGAGGGTGCGAGCGAAGACCGCGATACGTTGGCAATGTGCGGCGGGATAGGTGATGGATGCACTTCTACATCTTGAGGCTCATCCGCATCCTCGATGGTCAAGTCAAAAACGTTCGGATCGTCTTTGTCCTCAAGCGGAGTACGATAGCCGTTCGCCTCCATTTTGGATTTGTCACTCCATTGCTGCGGATTGAGTTTGGAGATTCCTTTGGCTACTGCCGTTCCGCCCGTTGCGGCGACTTGTACCGGCAGCAAGAGCACATCCGCAAATGACGCCAGCACATTCCGCTTCACCTGTGCCGGGTTCTTGGATGCGAGAAAGTTTGGAGCATTCGGTGAGACGAGTCCTGTGTGTGTAGCCACTTTGCGATCCCACTCGTTGCAGGATGCATCCAACGCCTTCTTTGTCGAGCTGAGCTCCTCCGTCAGGTAATCGTCCATGAACATCTCGAACATGCGGAAACTGTCCGATTTGAGCGACTCGTCCAAGACACGCGAAGACCACTCACATGACATCTTCTGCCTGCGTGCGGGTTATTACTGGTTCGGCCGGCTTACCGTTCGCCATGCTACTCTTTTGGGAGTGATCGGCGAAGCTGTTCTTCCGAGCATGACCCTTGCTCGTCGGACCCTGCGCAACTTCCATAATGTCATCAACCATTCGCCATGCCTGCTTGAATGTAGCAGGGGTGGCTTTAAGATATGTCGCAGTGGAGATCTCCTTGGAGCGCTCCAAAAGTGGTGTGATGTACTCGGCAATCTGGGAGAAAGTGGTCAACGGTCGACTCACGGGCGCAACAAAAACGCAAAACGCACCACATCCGTGGCAACACGACGGGTAAACGCCAATAGAATGTCGGCAGATGGCGGGAAGATGCGGATAGCGAGGGCGCCTTCCTTCCTCACAGACTCCATTGTATTCGTCATGAAGACAACCATGGGATCCAAATCGAGGCTGTTGTTTGTACTGGACCGAGCTCAATCGATTCCCAGCACCGTCCACCAGATAAAACCAACTTACAGGTTCCGCAGTGGGTCCCATCTGTCCGAGTCGTAGAACACATCTCGTTTCTCCATCCATGTCTTGCCCAGTTCCCATTCTCCGCTGCCATTCCATACCTCCCAGCTGGCCCAAGCCGCCTCCTTCATTCCTTCATCGTCCCGATTCTCCTCCGCACCATCGAATGCCGAAACCAGACCAGCGTTGAACTTCTCGATCGCGGCTGAAAGTGCCTCTCGCTGAGCGCTCCATATTCGCGTTGGCTCGATTGCAGGAGAGAGAAACAAGGCGAGTAGGTGCAAGATCCGACCACGATAAAGAGCCTTGGAGGGAGAAGGGAAGAGATGAGACAGCGCCAACTCGGCAGGCGTCACCACTTTGGGTAACAGCGCGGCGAGAGCTCTGTGTGCTTTTATGAACTTGCTCCGGTATGTGTGATGCGAAGGAAAGGCGGTAATGTATGGTACAGCAGACTTGTTGTCAAGCGCGACAGTGTTGAATGTCGTGACAAATTGGCCGAAGGTGGCAGTCGCAGTGCCGGTGGTTGACTGAGTCGGAGGTGCCTCGGTAAAGTCGCCGAAATCGTCATCCCCTCCGACCGAGAAGAGAGCAAGATCGCTCTCCTCTTCCACAATGAAGTGGTTGGGTCGTGGAGGAGGAGGCTTCTGTTCCTCTTCATTCTGGAGTTCCGACAATACCTCTTGAAGTCCAAACTTCTCTACCTTCAACGCCAGCCACTTCAGCTCCCACAGCTTCTCATCGCGGACGAGCCTTGACAATGCTCTTGAGCTTCTTGCGACGGCGGGAAGATCATACAGAGGGAGATGCTCAAGGATTAAGAGGTGCAACTCGGGCGGAAGAGGTCCAATATAAGTCGCACGAGACGGTTGATTCTGAGCGAAGCGCGAGATGACGGACGCGGCAGTCGAGGTCGCCTTGGTCGCCTTGTCGTAGAGCTTGACGGGTTCGAGGGCCGTCCATTTATCCATCGAGTCTACCAAAGACCAGCTTTAGTATAGTCGACAGGAACAGTAGTAAGTAGCCAGCGGGTAGCAAGGTCGGTGCGAATAGCTTATACGGTGACCGAGGCGTTGAAACATCTGCTGGGCTGACACGACTGCTCGACACAGGGATGGCTGCAATGCGGTGATGCAGCTCGCCGGCGCTGCGGTGAACCGCCACCTCTCTCGTCCCTGACTGATAGCCGGCTGTTATGGCGCCAACATGTCTTGTAAGAGGCTCCTTGAATATCGACGAGTTCTTTCGAGGTGAGCCCCATTCAGTGTTCGGGTAATATGTGATACGCATTATGATTGAGTTCCGCATATTGTCAATGCGGGCGAGACCATTTCGTCCACCGGTGACCTGACGCGACGAGCCGGCGGGAAGGGTGCGAATCAGGCTGCAGCCATCGCACGTGCCGGTGGACACGTCGAGCTCGTCGGGGCAGTTGGGAAAGATGGGCAATGGCTGAAGCAGGAGCTGTACGATGCTGGAGTAGGTGTGGAGGGTGTCGATGTGTATGAGGACGTGCGTCTGCCACTCTTGCACGTAATGGCTATGCATGTCAGTGGGCTCACCGCTGGCTAGATATCTACCGGTCGCGCGATCATCCAGCTTACCCCAGAGGGCGAGAACTGTATCATTCTATACGCCGGGACGAATCTCTTACCGCTTGGGCCGCCGTCGGAGCATCTCGTTCCTCCAATAACACACCTGTTGCTGCAAAATGAAATCCGCCAAGATACCACATTGGCGTTTCTCAAATACGCAAAGCAGAACGGCATAAAGACAGTTTACAACCCTTCTCCTCTCCTACCACCTGAAGAGATCGCAAAGTTCCCGTGGGACATGGTGCGCATCCTCAGCCAAGTAAGCCAGAGGGGCTGAATCCATCTCGGTAGGTTGACTACCTTCTGCTGAACGAGCACGAGGCTGCAGCCCTGGCCGACGCAACCTCGCCTGGTCAGACATCCAAGCCGCCGGGGCTGAGCGAGGGCGCGCCAGGTGACGCAGATGTCTTGTCGCGCTTACAGCAGCCGCAGTTCGAGAACTGCATAATCATCCTCACACTTGGCGCACAAGGCGTTGTCGCCTCGATCTCGAAGGACGAGTTGTATTACCTCCCTGTGGCGAAGCTGCGCGGCACGACAAGAGATTCCACGGGCGCTGGCGATTGCTTTACTGGCTATTTCGTGTCGGGATTGTTGCAAGGGATCGAGAAGGACAACTGGAAGACGCTCTTGCAACGATGTGTTGTCGTAAGTATGCTTACCTTGTTTCACGGCCTCTTACCGACGACTCGCAGGCGGCGGGCATGTGTGTAGAAAGACCAGGTGCAATGGGCAGCATTCCAACGGCTGCCGAGGTCGATGCACGAATTGAGGAAATGGAAAGCACGTAATCGTGGTTCTGGCAAGATGCTGCGTAACAATGCGGTGGTGGAATGGGCTAGGTGTGACAAATCAAACAACATCAGTAACTTAATCCAATGAAACAAACGCGTGCAATTGAGCAACGCGGTCATGTGACCTCCGACCAAAAGGCCCCAAACCCTAGTCATCCTCAGGCCTTTTCCAGGAGATAATCCGCCCGTGGCGTAGTTGGCCTCGGATAGTGACCGGAGTATCCTTGCAATCCTTCGTGAACACCTTCAAGCCAACGATGATATTGTCATCATCATCTGAAGGGGTGGCCTGCAGTCAACGCGTTAATATATTGCTTGCCGGATGTGAAATACACCGACCGAGTCGTTCAACTTGACGCGGTCCTCCGGCCGCAGAGGTAACAATCGATGACCAGGCTTGTGTACCTCGGTGGTGAAGCCGGACTTGTAGCATTTCGCACAAAGGTCCAAGTCCGGACAAGGAGCCCTGCAACATGCTGGTCAGTCATGACATCTCGAGTGGAACGTGCGAGCGTACTCCAGACACTTATACGCAATGCCAATGATGGGAAGCTCCTACAGACTACATGAGACAGAGACCTCGCGAGGAGGATCGCAGAAATGTTTTCTCACATCACAGCCATCACAGCGCACACCTTCATGAATGGGAACAGATCGCGGTTCCATCATCATTGGAGGACGACGTAAGACGTTGATTTGATCATCTCCGGGAGCTTCTCCGTCCTCATTCCGGATCAGCAGGGACTCGACCGCCAATCCTTTGTCGGTGTTTGTTTCGGCGCGGGATTCGTCAGGTCCCGCTATATCTTCGGTAGCTTGGGGCCGCTCGGAGTTCGCGTCTGGCTCGAGGTCCGTCCTGTGTGGGTCCTCCACTTCAGCGCCTTTGTCCTCAGTCTCTGGTTCCTCGACATCTCCGACATCGTCAGCATCTCTGTAATCGTCCTTATTACCGCCGTCCTCCCCGTCAACGTCCTTGGGACCATCAGGCTGTTCATCGCTAGGATCCCCATCCTCTTCTGGCATGTGGAAGCCATTAGGGACATCCGAACGCATTGCCTCATCCTGGACAGGATCCTCCTCTTGCGGCACTGGCTCGTTATTCTTGATGGCAGCCTCCATTGCACGTATCTCGAGCTCATTGAGGTCATATCCTGCATACCGCTCGAGAGGGATGGGGAGCTGATGGAAGCCCCAGTCACTGGACCGTCATTAGCAAAAGATCTAAACACGAAGAGCGTTGTCACTTTGAATTAAAGTCTGTTCAATATGCTTAGTGACCGTAACTCTGCGAGACCACGTGAAGGTTAGATACTTACTGATTGCAATCATCTGGGCAGTCGCACACTCCGTGAGCACCCTCGTGAGTTTCCTGGGATTCCATCCTCCGATGTTCTCAGAGACATAGTCCTAATTGCACAAGTTGAAGAATGATTTCATCCGCAACGGCGGTGTCCTTACCTTGTTCTTCTCCATGCGCCTGTCGAACCTGACATGCACAACGTACTCACCTTCCTCCAGGTCGAGTTCGATATTTACGCTCCGTGTCCAGATAGCAGCATGATGCGACACCGCAACAGCCTCCGGGTCTCCACGCTTGAACAGTGCGAAATCGAAGCTCCACCTCGTCCACGGAGCAAGTTCACGGAAATACCGAGCATCCAGCTGGGCAAGGACAACGATGGTGGGAGCCGGCTTGGGCATAGTGAAAGTGACTATCCTGAGATTAGTGACTGCTTGAGGGATGAATCAGGGAGCCTACAAGAGACATCACCGAAGTTCCAGACGGCAGGGAACTTCCTGCCCGTCACCTCCAACCAATGACTACTGAGCATCCATGTGGGATCGAGGACCTTCGTCCGATGAATGACCCAGAAAGTGTTCAGAAAGTCCTCGTAGCTCATCAAGAACTCGCCATCGTCGCCGAAAGTATGGCCAAGGGCGGGGAGGGCAGCTAGCCATTCCGAGTTCCACTCCTTGGAACCGTCAGACCACGGACCAGTCCACTCGCTTGAGCCCCACGGGTTTCGTAAGCGCACGAAGCGCTTGCCCTTGTGTTCGATAGCACGGAGAACCGAATACGCGTGTCCGACGATCAGCCCGTTAACGCTGGGGATCCCTTCGTCGCTATCAACAGGAACGTCGAGACCCGCCAGGTAGCACCCGAATAGACGATCGTCGTTGGCCCTTTGCAGCTCATTTTGCCAGAACTCGTCGATGTCAAGGATGTCATTCATGTGAATCAGCGTGGATACGCCTCCAGTGAGGTCTTCCAGCGCTTCGGCAGCAGCTCCGCCCAGAAGTGCAGCATAATCGCCATGCAACTTAGCGTATGCCTTCTCAATCAGAGGGCTTTTCAGACATGTTAGGTTAGCGCAGGAGTGTAGAGAGCATGCTACATACACCCAAGTCTCGTTCTCCGTGCCTGACCGGGCAAAGTACAGGCATTTGCCGCCCTTTCGTGCCGTCTTGTTGTAGAGATTCTTGTCGTTGTGGTACAGATTCCGCTCTTTCTGGGTGAGAGATTCGTATTTGGGCACGCTCACATAGAGCAGGCTGCGGAATCTCAGTAGGGGCTCAAAAGACAAAGGGAAACAGCGTACTCGTCGATAATGACATCCACCCATCCGCCATCGCGGTGGAAGATGAAGCCATAAACACCTACTTTCTCGTCCCGCTGTAACCGCTCCGTATGAACGATTGTCCCCAGCGTTAGAACAATCAACTTACCGCGACGCACACCTTCTCCACCAGTTCAGGGTAGCAAGTGAACCTGCAGCTCGATCAGCAAGGTCAGCACTTCCCCTACAAATGGGACGTACGTAGCCAAAGCGCTCAAGAACCAGCAATCTCCCAAATCCCCCTGCACGATGTCCCCCGAGGTAACGCCATCGATGTAGAATTCAGGATGATCATATATCTGTCCGACACGGAGCACATCCGATGGGTTGAATCGCTGGCCCGAGGGAGTGGCAAGCCCGTGCAAGCACCTGCGGCAAGTTCAGTTGGGCTTGGCTCCAGGGGAAAGGTCACTGGAACGCACCTCTCCCTGTCCTCCTCCAAGTCAAATGAGAGATCCCTGAACCTCCGGTTCCTCTTCCTGCAGTCCTTCGAGATACGGTCGACCTTGCGGCGACAGCGCGCGATCGCCTTATCCAGCTCCTTCGTCACCAGCAGGCCAACCTTGTCCTTCTTCGTCGGTATAGACTGGGCCATCATCTCGCCCACGGCCGGCGCTTGTTCTTTCTCTGGCGGCAGCATCGGGAAGGTTGCACACGGTGGACTTTGTACGAGGTTTAAACCAAGTGCTTCGGGATAGGGGCGTGCACCAGTCAGACACGAGTCAATGGCGGGCTTACGACGCGCCTGATCAGCCAATATAGTATCGCTGTCCCGCCCCTAGCTGCCCTATTCGGCTTTTGTCCTAATTAGACTGTGCATTTCCGATTGATGCTATGCAGCTTCCATGTGCGGGCGGGCGTCTCTGCACCCTTTCACACGCGCCGGCAGATGGGAAATTTCGTCAGGGTCCAGCGATGGTTTTGGTCTGAGTTACCGTTCCTATAGCCACTGCCACATTCCCCACATTCCGTTAGTTTCAGCCTCCTACACCGCTCTTCGCTTGCGGCTCATTCGGCATATTATTACGGCTATCGACAGCCCAGCATGAATACGTATAGCTTATGTAAGAGCTGTTGGAAAGGTCAACCTCGCATTCCACTTCAGTTCAAGCAAGCGCTCACAATACTTCGGCCCTCCGCCACCTTCAGGAACCGTCCAATTGATATCCTGTGTCGGCACCTGGGGAAAACATTACTCAGCAGCGCAACAAATCCCGCGATCACACGCACCTTGATATCACATAGCTTGCAATGGATGCAGTTCTGGGAGTTGATGACGAGCTTCTTGCCGTCCCACCCGACGTCCTCCACGTTCTCTTCCTCCTTTCCCTCCTTCGCGGGGTCCACATCTTGTTCCACATACTCGTACACGGACGCGGGGCACGCGCGTCCGAGCAGGCCAGCGTACTCCTCGACGTTCTCCTTCACGTGCTTCTTCCGCGCGTCGACGCCGGGGTTGAGTCGCAGATGTACAGGCTGGTCCTCAGCGTGGTTCGTGCCGGTCAGGGAGACGGAGGTGAGGATGTCGAACGAGAGGGGTGGTTGCGGTGGGGGGTACTCGATCGGCTTGCACTCGCTGTACAGGCCGTAAGATCTCAGCGTGCACGCAGAGCAGAACAACTCACCGAGCCTTCTTTGTGTGCTCCGCATCGCCCACTGTCGTATGGAGCGTCCACGGTGTCCGCCCCTTTAGGATCAGGGAATCGATGCCCGAGTACATGAGCCCACCCCAGAACCCGTACTTTGCAAAGCTCGGGCGGAGGTTCCTGACCTCCTTGAGCTCGCTCCACACCCAGCTATCCCTGATCTTGGCCTCATACGCGCTCATGTCCGCCGCGCCGTCCTCCGCCACCTCCTGCTCCAGCGCGTCGAACGCCGCCTCCGCAGCGAGCATCCCAGACTTCATCGCATTGTGCGTTCCCTTGATCTTGGGCACGTTCAGGAAGCCCGCGGAGCAACCGATTAGTGCGCCGCCGGGGAAATGCAGCTTCGGGATCGACTGCAAGCCGCCTTCGTTCAGCGTGCGCGCGCCATAGGCCAGGCACTCCCCGCCTTCCAGGAGAGAACTAAAGTACGGGTGGTGCTTCATCCTCTGCCTTGAGTTAGAACAGGTGAGACGAGCGACGTGGGTGCACGCACCTGGAACTCCTTGTACGGGCTGAGGTACGGATTCGGATAGTCCAGGCCGATGACCAGGCCGATACTGACCATCCCGTCCGCCATATGGTACAGCCAGCTCCCACCATACACATCCCTGCTCAGCGGCCAGCCCATCGTGTGCACCGTCTTCCCGGGCTCGTACACTTCCGGCCGGACCCTCCACACCTCCTTGACGCCAATGCCGTACGTCTGCGGATCCTTGCCCTCGCGGAGCTTGAACTTGTTCTGGAGCACCTTGGACAGGCTCCCGTGTGCGCCTTCCGCTACGAGCGTGACCTTGGCGCGGAACTCCATCCCAGGCTCAAAACTGTCCTTCATCCGGAACTTGCGGTCCAGCCCGACCTCGTTCGTGATCACCCCCTTGACGCCCGTGCCGTCCGGCGTGTACACTGCGCCCGCACCGGCAAAGCCAGGGTAGATCTCGACGCCCTCGGCTTCCGCGACGCTGCCGAGCCAGGAGGTGAACTGGGAGAGGGAGACGACGTAGTTTCCCTTGTTGTTCATCTGCGGCGGGTGGGGCATGGGGTACGAGGAGGTGGATGTGAGCCACCGCATTGTTGACGAGGTCGCTGGCTGGGTGAGCGGATGACCGTCCATCGACCTCCAATCTGGAAGCAGCTCGTTCAGGGCGCGAGGCTCGACGACCGCTCCAGAAAGGATGTGCGCGCCTGGACACTTGAGCATTCGGACTTCCAGCTACTCAGACTCCACTTACCGACTTCCGACCCTTTCTCCAGGACGACGACGCGCACCTCCCTCCCCTTCTCCTTCTCCAGCTGCTTGAGCCTGATGGCCGCGCTCAACCCGGCCGGCCCGCTCCCCACAATACACACGTCGACCTCGTCCGACGCGCGCTCGACCTGGGCAGGGTCGAACGTCTCCCGCTCCTCTGCTCGGCGACGCGGGGTGACGTGCAGCGAGCGACGGGAGCACCCAACGGCGGGCAGCCTGCGAGCGACGACTCTGCGGAGCATGCTGGTGTGCACTCAGATGCGGGGGGTTGCGAGAGGGTTGAAGAGTCGCGGTGTACAACCTTAAGCGGTCGGTCGCCCCAAATGATCGAGCGGACGATCGAGGGCTATGACGGAATGGGATCGCCGGATTGGCTTCTGCCGCCCGGCTCTTTGCGCCCTGAGCCGCGTCCCCTGCACCCGGCTCCGGCGTAAGGACGGGGTATTTCGGTCCGGGTGACGCGCGCGCGCTCCGGTGGGACCGTGATTATCGGCCGGCTACGGGGACGAAACAAGATGGATTGGGAGACCGTGTATACATGGAGGAGATTATTTATTCGGGCGGTTTGGTTGGAAAGAAGGGATGGAAGGACGGGAGTTAGAAGGAGAACAGACAGCCGGAGAAGCCGTTGCGCTCGACCCCGGTAACCGGGACCGGGTATCGTTTCGGCTACATTGCACAACACATTACATGAACCTGGCGCGCGGGTTAACATCGATGATACGCACGACAAGTCGGACACACCCGTACATGTTGCGGTAGCGAGGATCCTCGGGGAAGAAATCGCGGTCGTCGAAGAAGGAGAAGCGCATTGTGGATGTCTTGCGAGATGTCAGCACCCGCACACTCGCTGGGCTGAGAGTTGAGCGTACAATGAGAGCTTGGGTTGTAGATGCGTTAGGTGAGGCAGGGAAGGGCTTGTATGCTCTGAATACTGACTTTCGTCGCTGAGAAAGGCGCGTTTATATACCCCCAGAGCCTTCAAATAGCAAGGAAAACGCGACAACGGAGCAGGCTGTGACCTCCGGTCCTCGCACGTCCTACCCCGCGGTCCAATGAGAGCGTGATCTCCCACGGACAAATTTCCAACAAACAATACAAAGCACCGGCATGCTGATGATGATCACTATCAACAGCAACCCTTGGAGAAGGCCTGGCCGAGGACGGGCTCGGCTGTGCGTCGCACCAACTACGGGCGATCGGCAGCAGTCTCCGGCTCCGCTGCACGCCACGCCACCTTCTCAGGCGAAGCAATATCGCCCACTTCTTGTGCGGCAGAGCCCTATGGTTTGTGGCGAATGGAGGTTGGGAAGGTGCGACGCCCGGGCGCCAAACAGGGCTGTGCTGTTACTGCATTAGGAAGCGCCGCGGGCCTGTGCCATCAGAGGCTGCTCGAGGGTGCGACCGATTCCAGTCTGTCGGAGTACCGCGAAGGAGTGAATAGGATCCATTCGGGGAGGTGTGGGCCGGATAGGAAAAGCGAGGAGGTAGCATCATCTGTCCCAGCAGTCCTCGACGGACGAGCATCGCATCCGCTGCATGGGAATCAGCCAGAGCAGGCACGGTCGTCCGCCGTGGAGTAAGGACCATCGACATGACCTCGGAACAAGCCAAGCCGTCAAGAACATGACGTGCAGCCTAAAAATGTCATCCCAGATGACAGCGAGGAAGAGTCGAGAATAACGGCGAGGAAGAGAGGTATCCACGGATCGGCAGCGCAGGGTTGTGACAGCCCGGCGAAAGGCGAGAACATGGCCTAGAAGTTCATTTGTATGGCAGACTTGTTCCGAGGCACCAGGAAAGAGAGACAAGTGTCGACGGCATTGGAAGTGGGGTGTGACTGTACGTGATGCATCCGTTGTCAGGAGGAGTCATCGAACCGAACCAGTGGGACCCTTGTACCCTCTTCAGTTTGGTGCAACTTGCACGCGTGGATGCGGATCGCGGCGCGCGCTGGTTGTAATGACTGGTTACGATATCCTCGGTTCCTCTGCATGTCTATATAACCGTACTCTCCAGCCGAGGAACTATCAGCGCAGCACCCCACACCATCTCCCCAAACCCGAAAGATGTCTTCAACGACTACAACCGAGGCGGCGCCCTTCGAACCACTCCACGGCGAGTGCATCTGCGGGAATGTCAAGTACGACATTTTCGCGCCTCCTCCTGGCAAACCCGGTCTGTGCCACTGCAACAACTGCAAGCGGCAGACCGGGAGTATGTTCAGCGCGAATATTCGTGTCCTGCGTTCCGTATGTCCCTACCGATCCCGCAGTCCCGCCGTGCTCATCCGCCTCGGCGTTCGTTGCAGGCGCTGAAGATCACCGGGAACTACAAGTGCTGGTCTCGCGCCGAGGACAGGAAGGCGCGGGCCCCTGACGACGGGAAGGACTGGGGGCTTGCCTTCTGCCCCGAGTGCGGCACACAGTTCTGCGCGTTCCCGGATAGCATACCCGACATGGCCGTGCTCCGCATCGGCACGCTCGATCCTAAGGATCTGGAGAGGCTGGGGAAGCCGGTGATGGAGATATTTTGCGCGAGGAAGCTCAGCTGGCCGGGCAATATCGAGGGCGCGGCGCAGTTTGATGAATGGCCTGTTCGCGGATGAGAAATTGTATTTAGTATAAAAATGTTCTGGGTTGATGGGATTGCAAGTGCACCAATGCACTTTCGAAATTGTTCTTATTGGCCGGTGTTGTTCAATCGGAGTCCTCCTTATCTCCGAGCAATCCGAATCAAGCGCTCGTCCCGATCATGCTTCACGAATAGAAACAAAGAAGCATCGACCGATCACACTCGCTCTGAGAGAAGCCCTGGACCAAATTTTGTCGTTAGAATTGGTAGTTAAGGGCATTTCCGCGCCGATGATGAGGATTAACCCCAAGACGGAACACCGGGGAGGCGTATTAGCTTCCGAGATACGCGGAAGATTCGGCGGAGACAATTGCCGAGTTTACGAAATGTCGGTGCAAGCTCACGTTCCAACTTCCGCGTGTTCAATTCCCTTGCTTTGTTTTCGTGTCTCGCGCCGCCCCTGCCACATCACAAATAATGAGCGAGGAGGCAGGAAGCTCCACGTCTCAGACGGCGATTGATGGCGCCGTTACACGGGGAGAAAATGCCCAAAATGTGGACTTCGTGCTCCGCTTTCCCCGTACAGATGCTGGAAACCCGCCGCGCCGGCCAGCCAACGTGGACCCGACGGTCGTCGGCGGCATGGTCAATTATCACAAGCCTCTAGAACCTAACGACCCGAAGAGCGTTAACTGGAGAAAGACGATTGGAATGCACATTGCCGAGCACGTTCTAGGCCGGACCGGCGACGGTTTGTGATCGAGCATTACAACACTAAAGTTACTGATTAGACGCCCATTTGTTGTCCAGACCTGAAACAGTACATCATCGCGGACTTTCCAGAAGGTTACGTGTTCTATAGTCACCTTAAAGGAAGCGTCGACGCACCCCGGACAGATCCGTATCTATATGGTAACGACTGATGATTTGAGGACGCGATTGACGCCACTGAACTCGCCATTTTTGCCAGGCTCCCAGACGGTTAGCAAGTTCCGGTCATCGAAAGAGTTTCTACCCCATGCCGCGTGGCTGTTCAGAAGTGCAGAAGCGGAATCCGAGACCTGCCAGTGTATATATTGCTCAGGAGCGCTCAAGGAGAAGAACAATCAAAGAGTCAAGGCGCGTGGCTTGGACTCGCCCGAGAAGCCGAAGTCATCACCCGGGGGCCCAAGTGTGCCAAAGCGTCGAGGCCGCCCAAGCAAAGCGGCGGCACTTGACTCATCACCACATCCTGACTCGAGCATGGGCCCCAAGCACCCCTCCTCCGCCTCCCCTGTCAAAAAGAGCGCCAAGCCGACGGGTGGCCTTATACGATCTGTGGAACCAGAACGTCATACGGACCTCGCCTACTGGGAAAAGCGACGCTACCGTGAAAATGAGCTGGTATGGGCGGTACTCGACCCTCCGATCCAGGGACCGAAACCGTGGCAGCGCATAGAACTTTGGCCCGGCCTCGTCAAGCGACAGAGAGGTGACCTGGAGAACGATGTCGACATCAAACACGTGGTCCCGTCGTGCTTAATCATGTTCCTCGCTGCGCAACAGGTCGAGCATGTCGCCATGGTCGACATCGCCCCCTTCCTTGCATATGCGGTTCCAGGAGAGTTCTTCAACTGGCTTATGTGTCAAGGTCTCCCTGCCGAGTTTCGCGACGACATGGATCGCATCGATAGATTTCAACCCCTCGCATCCAAGGTTGAGCCAGTCGTCCCTCTCGCGCCACCGACTCCACCGACGTTTGGCGATGCGTGGCCGTCGTACGTGCTTGCACTCCAGCTCGCGGGCGATATCTTTCAAAAATGGTCCGTATCAGATCCGTACGATGCTGATAGGCAGTGGTATCTGGACTTCCGCTTAACGCCACCACGGAGGTTTCGCGAGCCGGGCGAGGCGTATACCGCCAAGTTTGTCGACTTCACCCTACTGCAAGGGATGTATTTAGGCGCCGAGCGGATATGGCAGAACGACCTCGTGCGACTCAACACACCGTGGGCGAACCTTCAAGGCATCTCTCGGGAGCCGACGCCTGGCTCCGCGACGCGTGGACTATTTTACGAGATTCGCTGGATCCTGCGGAAGCAGGTATCGAAGGACGATAGGGAGATTATTACCGAGGGCCGCTTGTACGAACTGGTTCCTGAGAACACGCCGGACGACATCGACATTGTTAAGGAAGAGCCGATCGCGCCTGTAGCCGCCCCTGTTGTCCCAGTCGCCCCTTTTGCGCCTGCTGCGCCTGTTGGCCCGATTCTTCCTGCGGCGCTGCCCGTCGCCCCAGAACCCCTCAACTCCGTCGTGCCACTCGATCCTGTGGTATCAACTAATACGAGTGAAGCAAACCAAATCGCATCTACCGAGATCAACGGGTCAGCGCTGTCAGCTGAGACAAATGGGGCAGTCGTGTCGGCGGGGACCGCGGCAGTTGGTCCCGATCCATCGGCTGAGACGAATGGAGCCAACCAGAACTCGACGGATCAGCCGATTGAACCTGCTCACGACGCCATGGATGTGGACCATGTTCCAGTCCACGCTCCCGATGCCATGGAAGTGGATTCTGTCCCGATGAACGGTACTAGCAGCCAGTCAACACCGCAAGCGGGTACGGTTGCACGTAGAACAATGAAGCGACTCCTACTCGCTCAGCCACCTCTGAAGGGGAAAGACGGCCAGCCTACCTTCGACTATCCTCTCCCTCAGGCGCCTCCAGGCTTCAAGTTCCGTTGCTTACACAGAGATGGCACGATCGGTGTCACTGTTGGACCGCTTGCGATTGCAGGTCGTTACTACCGACATCTCCTGGTCGAAAGCAGCCGTCTACAAATGATTCTCGGCGATCCCGCTCGGAACGGCATCGGGAGCGATCAACTGCAATCGCTCGCTGGATCGCTACCGGGACAGCTGTGTGCGATGATGCCGGTCGACTACATGTACCGCGGCAGGGCGATGACGTTTGTCGAAGCTGAACAGGCGGCCAAGAATACGCTAGCTGAGCGGTGGGGCGTGAACGTGGACGGCTTTATGCATCGATTCCTCATCAGAGATCAGGTCAAGCGGAAACTTGAAGATGTATCAGCGGTATGATGCACGCGAATGGTGCCGGTTGAGGTTCGACTCTTTACGGCGAGATGTTGGGGGATTTGCCGCGGTTGTTTCCTTCATGCTCTCGGTTACAACGAAGATTATACTCGGACTTAGTGTCCGTTCCCAAACACTACGAACTCTCTTATGTGTGCAAGTGCCAGATGGTAGTAATGACATCCTCGATGCAGGAGACTAACTCAGATGGTTCCATACTGCGGCAATGGGGAGATTGATTCGTTCTTTACCCACAGCAGTGAGAACGCCCCGGATAACTATTGCCTGAACCACCCTCCTCATTCTCACGACTCAAGGGGTAGGTATGTTGCAGGCATCTCAGGTGGCCATCGAGGACAATGCGCTTCTTACGTATCCCACAGCCAGGCCTCGGCTGCAACGAATGGCATCTCGACAGACCCAAGCGTAGGTTCCCATGCACGACTATGCATTACGGGGTACATAACCTGACATATGACATGGGGATGTGTTGCATGCAAGTGTGCGATACAGAAGCAAGGAAAGATGCAGCCCAACGCCTGACACACGCTTAGTCGAAAAGACCGAAGCCCTGGACCACCAATCAGCTCTCTGTGTTCCAGCAATTGGCGAAGAGAAGAACGTACCATGTCGTCGTCCGACTCCTCCTTCTCCTCCTCCTTCTTTTCCTCCTCCTTCTCCTCAGCAGCAGCCTCAGGTGCGGCAGACCCGGCAGCAGCAGCGGGCCCAGAACCAGCGACGGGTGCCCCACCGCCCGCACCGACGTTCAGCAGCATCTCCCTCACGTCCCGGCCGGCGAGGGCTTTTGCGAGGAGCGTTGCCCAGATCGGCTCGACGTCGACCTTGGCCGCTGATGTTATCGCGTTGATCTTGTCAGCCTGGGAAAGCGAGGTGGGTCAGCGAGCCGTGTGACGGGAAACGGGGCCACGTACGGTGATCTCTACACCGTCATCGGCGAGAATGAGCGCGGCGTAAGTTGTGGCGAGTTCGGAAGAGGCCTGAGCAGACAGTTGCAGTTAGTTTCATGTCCTGAACAAGTGCATTCCCTGTCCCGAGGCTCGGGGACGCCGCCGACTTCATCCACCCTCCCGGCGGGCGATCCACCCGTACATCCAGCCCTCATCGATTCGATCCACCCCGCGACGCCCTCCTCACCCCCGCCAACCCGTCCCCGAGCCTCGTCAGCACCCCCCGGGCGCTCAATGTCAACGAGAACGGGTGCTCACCATTGCTGATATGCGGATATCTGTCGATGTGTAGGGCGAGGACGGCGAGGGAAGATATTTCAGGGAGGGGCAGGGGCGGGAGCGGACGGACCCTAATCTGCATGAGTTCCCTTACCGGGCAGGAGAAGGCTTCTATTTGGCTCCGAAGTTAATCACGGCGAGTCTTTGTGTACGCGGGACGAGTCGGACACCCTTGGAATGACGGTGATTCGAGATTATGCCACAATTTGTGACATGGGTATCGGTCATAGTACGACATCTGCGGACATTGTCTGACTATACAGGCCATTCCGGGGGCTCTTCAAAGTATGAGTCCACCCGCGTTGAACAATCACGCCAGGATGAGTGGTGCACAAGTCATATTCATGGGCGTACATTCGCCGCCTTGCTCGCTGCCATCTATGGGGACGGCAGCATGCAGGCTCTATGCAAACTACATTCAAAAGTGTTCTATCATCGCAACGAATCCGGGTATACACTTCCTCCAGAACGCCACCCGCGGGGCAGCGCACTGGGTTCCTTAGTTGTCAGCTAGTCCCGGAGCCTGATGGCGGGCTCTGCGCGGTCACATTGCGCAAGAGGGCAGAGGTGGGTATGGCGATCGCGCGCACGGCCTCCTGCAGTTGCGCGCTCTCTATGATGTGAGGAGGCACGGCGGCCTCATCAGCTCGGTCCTCCGCAGCGGCAGCGGGCTGCATGGAGCTCGTCAGTCCTGTCTCTGATGGGAACATGGCCGGAACACGTACAGAGTCCTCCCCGTCACCCTCTGTGCCGCCGCTGAGCCACCCTCCGCCGATATTGGGCGCCAAGGCGCTCTCCTTGCTTTTCTTCGGCTGGGAGAAGGTGACCTGCCTTTGCCTGGCCGGGCTGGCGGTGGGGCTGTCCTCCGCAGCATGGATGTCCCCGGGGACGTCCTGCGAGGGTGGCTCTATACGGCGCTGCTCGGGCCAGACCTCCACTGGTACTCCCCCAACGCCGGCCTCGATGATGCGAGGCGTGGCGGGCTCGGTCATTGTGGTGGTGCGGGAGAGGCCAGGGCGGCGGACCTGGTTGAGCCATTCGGGCTGCAGGCTGGGGGAGCGCGGCCAGGTGCTTGTGAGTGTGTTGACGCGCTTGCTCAGTGTCCAGAAGGGGATGGAGAGGCCATCTGTGTGCATTGGTCAGCATGGGTACCACCGTCTACACGGAGAGGGAGCGCACGGATCAAGATAGACCACAAGACGACGAAAGCGACGATGGGCTGGATGCTCGCGGCGAGGAACGTCTGCTGATCGTCCGCGCTGATCGTGCCCGAGGCGGTGGGGAGCTTGCTCACTGCGAGGGAGGAGATGAAGACTGCGCCTACGCCCATTGGTCCAAAGTGGCCGGAGAAGAGGGCTTCTTTGAAGTTCTACATTTTGGTGTTAGTGGGATTTTAACAAGAGATACAGACAGAGAGGGACCTTTATGTCCGGGATGATTTTGTAGCTGATGAGGATGGGCGGGATGCGCCTGACCAGGAGGAGGAGGATGGTTATGACCACAAGACGCCAGACGGAGAGCGTAAGGTTCGGGTCGTAGAAGGAAGCGAACGGCATCCACGCGCCGATGAAGATGAAGCATGCACTGTCAAAGAGCATCTCGATGACGGACGAGAAGGACGTGTCCTCGGTTGCTTCGTTGAACGCGCCGTCCCAGGAGAAGGCGGTGCCGGCGAAGAAGGCCGCTAGGAGCTCGTCGACGCCGAGGAGGAGGGCAAAGCCTGGGTGCAGACAAGCACATATCGATCTCAGCAAGGGCGCTCAAGGTAGCAGGGAGGGAGGAGGGACGCACCCATCGTCATCACTGCCAAGGCCACGTATTGGGCGACGCTGGACGAGCGGTCGATGAAGTCGCGCTTCTCGCAGATCTTCATGAGGAAGCGGAAGAGCCCGCCGAACACGCACCCGAGGAAGATGCCGACACAGACTTCATCTGTGCGCAAAGCGTCAGCGCCATCACATCACTTGATCTTTAGAGGAGAGGGCGCACATAGCCAGGTGATGAGGAACCAGTCCCGGACGGCCTCCCCAGGGCTCTCCAGCACGAGGTACAGAGAGATGTATAGGAAGGGGAAGGCGAGCCCATCGTTTGCGGCCGACTCGGCTGCCAGGATCCTGCGCAGGTGAAGGGGAACGTGCTTCTCGGCGTACTTGCCACCGCAGACGGCGGCCGCGAGGATCTGGAGGGGGTCAGCGCGTGCAGATTGGAGGAGGAGGGGGGAGGGAACGCACGGGGTCGGTCGGCGTCAGGCAGGCGGAGACGACGAGGGAGGGGTAAAATTGCAGGCCCGGGACGAGGACGTATATGAGCGCTACTGTGTGTCAGCCATAATCCGAATTCAAGTGAACGCAACGCACCCCCGCAGATGAGCCACCCCCAGGTCATCCCCACCAGCAGGAGGATGGTCAGGCTCCTCCAGTGCCTGAGGATGTAGCTTTTTGGCAGCTCCACGCCGATCGCGAACAGGCCCAGGGCGAGGACGACGCGGGTGACCTCCATCGTGATATCGTTCACCTGCATTGGGTCATCCCCGCCCCACGAGCGCGGATCGACAATGTTCGTCCCGTACGGGCCGATGGCGATGCCGAAGACGGTTGCCCAGATCGCTTCTCCCAGGTAAAGCTTTTCGCGGATGACGAGGGAGAAGAGTGTGAACTGCGGGAGGATTAGCGGTTGGGTCGCAGGCTTGGCCAGGGACGTACAAAGACGACAAATGAGCCAAGGCAGGCATAGGTGATGTGCACCGTCGTAATGTCGAAAGGCCAGAAATACATGTCATGAGCCAGGTACGGTGATGCGGCTCTGGCTGTTAGGATTGTAAACCGAGCGGCGACGGCCTATATTTATACCGATAATGATATCCTTTCCGAGAGGGTTGTCCAGTGTGGTAAGTGCAGGCCAGCTGCTTGTCCGTCCGATAGGATATGTACGTCTGCCAGATAAGGAGTCCGCGCCGGGAAGAGACGGTGACAGCGAGCAGCGCGCTAGTAAGGCACGGTTATACGCCGGCGAGAGGGCGCCCACCGCGCCCACCCGGTTCTGGTCCTGATGTCTTGGTCCGATCGCCCCGATCGTCCATGGTCCGTACACTATTTAGACTCCGCACCGCCCCTCCCGCGTGTGATTCCACGCGTGCGGGCACTCGTTTCTGCTTTGGGAAGCCAACGGACTTGGACAAGGCCGACGCTACGGCCTGGACTTGCTTGCTTTGCTCGTTGTCTTCCACGCGGTACTTTTCCGTCAAGCCACACGCATTGGGATGTTATGTTGATAGGTAATCCGGCGATCAATGAAAAGTTCTAGTGTCCATGATCTACATAGACCGCGCGCGATGCGCGTCCCTACTGTACGCGCCAGCGTAGGTGCGCATTGCCATATATGGCAATACCTCCGCGGAGGCAAAAAGTGAGTCTCTTAAGTGCGCACCGGACAGAAATGTTGGTGACAGTGTGCAGAAAATAACTAATTACGTGGGTATCGCAAGGCAACGGGGACGATGTACAACTTGATTGCGGTAACACTTAGAATGAACTTGCTCTGAAAAGCTGGAAGAGAGGAACTAGAGAACCATCTGAGTTCAGATTTATGGCGCATCTCCTTGTCGGAGTTTATATTGGAGATCGGACTTATCTGGCCAGGTGCGCAAGCCCGCAAAACCTTGGTGACAGGGGGAAAATTGCGCTACCAAAGGGCCTGGTGACCGGTGACGCAGCGCACCTACGCTGGCGCGTACAGTAATCGACACGTTCCCAACAACACCCACAAGCTCGCTCCTTTTGCCACCGCGGCACCCACTCGACATCACTCGCATTACTGTACTCGGGGCCGCGTTCCGACTCGCCTTTCCCAACGGACAAGACCGACGCTACACCCTTGGCTGGATCTCAGCATGCGCTGACATGCCAAGGCTAATAGCGCGAGACTTGCCAAGGCTAATAGCGCGAGAATCGTGGGCGGCGAATGACGCTCGGCATAGAATGTGTGTACCGAGGGGTTTCGCCGACATATTCTCCGTCGTGTAAGCAGGGTCTGGGGTCTGGATCGATTGAATGGTATTGCATTGCGCTGTTCTGGAGGATGTGACGCGATGCAAGTTCGTATAGACGGGCGCAGACGTGGAAGGAACAGATCATGTCACGGTTCGGCTCATCAAGTGTGCGCAGCGCAGCGCGGACAGCGTCGCCGTTCGTGGCAGTACGGACATTGTGGTCGTCAAGTCGAGGCGACTCTCACTGCAGGGTGCGCTCGATGACTTTCGTGTCGCGTCGACATCAGAGCGACATGTGAGCGGATAGAGACAAGACACGGGCAGTCGGACGTGGGTGTGTTGCAGACGGGCATAGATGAGAGTGTCTGCGATGAGGAGCGAGACGTGGGCAAGGAGAGACAAGACAGTTGGGTGGGTTGTGTGTTCCAGATGGTCATCACTGGGAGTGTCTGTCAGATCGCTGAGGACAGAGACATGAGCGGACTTGGACTCGGAGCGGCGCCGACTCCGAGAGCGCCCGCGGGAGCAAGTCGGACCGATGCGTGTGCCGCTTTAGGAAACGGAAGCGGCGGCGGCGTATTGTCCCTGCGAGGCTCCCAGCACGCTGGCCTCGCCCTCCTGCTATCGACGACCATCATCCCCCGTCCCAGTCTCAGACCAAAGCAGAATGTCCGCCCCAGTGCGCGCCGCCGTCCTCGGCACCGGCCTGTCCGCCACCGTATTCCACATCCCCTTCATCCTCGCACACCCACAGTACTTTGCCCTCCACTCCATCCTCGAGCGCTCCGCTACCCCGGACCACTCGGTCGCACGCCAGCGGTACGGCCCGAACGTAAAGGTCGTCACTACTTATGACGAGGTATTGACGGATAAGGACGTGGACGTCGTCGTGCTCAGCACGCCCAACAGCACACATTACCCGTATGCCAAGGTGCGCTTTCCTGCCCCCGCCTCGGGTCAGAGCGACGCTAACCGCAGCAGGCCGCGCTCGAAGCCGGAAAGCATGTCATAATCGAGAAGCCGCTCACCACCACTTCAGCGGAAGGAGCCGAGCTGGTCGCCCTCGCAGCGCGCAAGAAGCTCCTCATCTGCGTGTACCAGAACCGCCGATGGGACTCGGACTTCCTCACGCTGCGCAAGCTGCTCGCGCAGGACGTCTTTGGAGAAGTAGTCGAGTTCGAGACGCGCTATGACCGATTCCGCCCGAACCTCGTGGGCGGGACGTGGAAGGAGAAGGCAGGCACGGGGCAGGGCGCGCTGTTCGACCTGGGGTCCCACTTGGTGCGTCCCCTCGCACCAAAGACAGCTTGTGTGCCATGCTGACCGCGCCCGCAGATCGACCAAGTGCTGACCCTCTTCGGCACCCCATCCTCCGTCACCGGGTTCGCGGCCAACTCACGCCAGGTCGGCGACCCGGCATTCGACGACTCCTTCGTAGCGCTGTTCCACTACCCCGTCTCGGCCACGCGCAAGCTGCCGCTCACAGTCACACTCCGCGGGGCGATTCTGAGCCTCCTGAACCCCCAGCTGAGGTTCACGGTCAAGGGTACGCGGGCGAGCTGGGTCAAGTACGGCTTGGACGTGCAGGAGCCCCAGCTGAGGCTTGCCCAGCCTATGAGCCTGACTGACCCGCGCTTCGGTGTCGGTGCGTCTTTCCCTCTCTTCCTAAACCTACCAGGCAGGCGCTGACGAGGATGATCTGATCTGGCTGGGCAGAACCGACCGAGCTGGAGGGAACGCTCACCACGCTCGACGCGGCGGGCCAGCCTGCGAGCAAGAAGGTCCCCACAGAGCGGGGCGACTAGTACGCCTTCCCCTCCCTCCCTCCTGGCTCCCAATGCCTGCTAACAGCCGCGTAGCACACAGTGGTACAAGAACGTCGGGCAGGCGCTGCAGGCGGGGGACGTGACCCTGCTGGAGGTTAAGGTAAGCCTTCCTTTCGTTCTTTCTCTTTCCCTGGAGGAGCGCTGATGACGATGGCCCGGGGGGATGTGTAGCCGGAACAGGGCTTGGAGGTTATCAAGATGATCGAGGCGATCTATACGAGCTCGAGGGAGGGGAGGACGGTCAGCGTCGCTTGAGTGCGAAGCGGCGCTGGAGGGTGCAAAGGCAGATGATTGGATAGGAATGAACCGGATTAAGGAAAAGTGAACAAGCTACATATTCTCAACCTCAACGCCTCTTCTACCCTTAGCGGGCGCACAACAGAAACAGCGTGAGAGTGCTAGGATCCGGAATGGGGAAAAGAAGCTGGAAACTGTCCGGCAGCGGAACGAGCCATGCGCCCCGTCATGGTGCAGAAAAGCGCGGGGTGCAGGTCAGTCGTACTCCGAGCATGATCTTCGGAAGCTTTGCCTGCCAGGGGCGGCGGCTCGCAAGGCTCTGGAAGGGGAGCGGCGCGGGCTTTGACTTCCGGGGTTTGGATGAGAATAGGCGATCTAGCAACTTTGTGGAGGCGCCAAAGTGGCCCCCGTCCACAGTACGGCATGATGAATGCGGGCTCCATCGGTATCAAGCGACTGTCACGGACGAGGGAGGCCGGGCGCTGTGACCATTCTATGCGGGTGTGACGGCGCCGAGCGGGGATTTGCGGATCATGGAGATGGTGCCGGTATGGGATTCATTTCCAGGCAGTTGGTCCATTCCCTGGGTCTGTACAGAGTGCAAGCAAAGCGGTGGATGAGATGGACTAGTAGTTGTCGCTCGCCGCCGGCGGCAGCGAGTCAAACGAGGGCGCGTAGGACGGAGGCAAATTTCCGACTCAACCCTGATCAGCACTTCGAACGAGTGGGCATTTTGGTCTAGCAGGCGCACACACTCTTCTGTTCCACCATCTCCCCCAAAATGTCTTCCACTGCCATCGGCACGACGGGGGTGAGGAACGTCGATGAGGATTATGATGACGATACGATCCTGCAGCGGGAGCGGGCGCGGTTGAAGGCTAGCGGAGGGGCTGAGGAGGAAGAGGAGGAGGATGGGGACTTTGAGGGCGGGGGGGATGAGGATGGGGATGGGGATGAGGATGAGGAAGACGAAGACGAGGAAGATGAAGAGGAACGCGGGCGTCCGAAGAAGCGGTCAAAAAAGGTTCGTACCTCGTCGCCGTAGACTGAGGCTGGCGCTGACGTGCCCTGGACAGCATCGTAAGGCTCGAGTGAGCCAGTTCATCGATTTTGAGGCGGAGGTATCGGAGGACGACGGGGATGAGGACGAGGATGAGGAGCTCTTGGGAGATGGTGCAGCTGCTGATGCTATTGGTTTCCTGCTTGACTGATACCTTGCGCAGCTCGGGATTTCATCGATGAGAATGAGGTCAAGGAGAGCGACGCTGCGCTGCGAGCGCTCCGGGATCACCAGCGTCTGGACCGACGCCAGCAGGAGTTGTCGGACTCCGAGGCGGCCGAGATTGCGGACCAGATTCGTGACCGATACAGGCAGTCGGCGACGCGGTATACGGGCGACCTGGACCAGGTGCCGCAGCGCTTGCTCATGCCTGATGTGAAGGACCCCTCGCTGTGGCAAGTGCGCGTGCGGGTGAGTGCAACAGCTGATGACTCATTCTGTCTGCTAATGCTGCACTAGCCCGGGCGCGAACGTGATATCGTATTCTCCCTCATTCGGAAAGCGCGAGACCTGGAGTACACCAACCACCCTCTGGAGATCATGTCTGCCTTTGAGCGTTCCTCCCTCCCCGGGATGATCTACGTGGAGGCACGGAGCGCAGCACACGTGCGCGCTGCGACCAATGGGCTCGTCGGCGTGTTCATCAGCAACCCCATCAACCTTGTGCCCATCGAGGAGATGTCGAGTCTGCTGCGGATCAAGAAGAAGGAGATCAACATCGAGCCGGGCAGCTGGGTGCGCATCCGCCGTGGACGGTACCAGGGCGACCTCGCACAAGTCGTCCACGTGTTCGACAACGGCGAGCGCTACGCCGTCAAATACATCCCTCGTATCGACGTCAGCCCGCAAGATGATGACCGGTCGCTGGGAGGGAACAAGACGGCAGGCAAGAAGCGCACGCGCAACGCCCTCATCAACACTGTGCAAGGGCGTCCACCGCAGCGCGCCTTCAACGCGGAGGAGATTGCCAAAGTGTACGGCGTCCGCTCGATCAACCGCACCCAAAAGCGCTCGTTCACCTTCCAGGGGGACGAGTACGCACACGGCTACTGCATCAAGGACTACAAGCCGAGCCAGCTCGCGATCGAGGATGTGCAGCCCACGCTTGAGGAGATCACAAAGTTCAGTGCGTTGGGCGCGGGCGAGGACGGCGCGGCGAACAAGATGGACCTCAACGTCATCCGCGAGGCCGCGCAGCGCATGGCCACGTCTGTGCTCCAGCCGGGAGACAATGTCGAGGTCTTTGAAGGGCAGCAGACCGGCGTATATGGTGTCCTGCAGAGCATCTCGGGCGACAACGTGCTCATCAAGCCGAGCTTGAAGGACATGGACGAGGTCATCGAAGTGGTTGCCAAGAGCGTCAGGAAGCGCTTCCAGACCGGCGAGCACGTCAAGGTCATGTCCGGGAAGAACGTCGACGAGACGGGTCTTGTGCTCACCGTCAACGGCAACAATGTCACTTTCCTGTCCGACACGAACCAGCAGGAAATCACAGTGTTTGCGAAGGATCTCCGTACAGCGGCAGAAGTCGGTACATCGAACAATATGGTCGGGAACTATGGCCTGCACGACTTTGTATCACTAGAGTGCGTATTTCTGTTTTTGCCATCAGGGCTTTTGGCTGACGACTTCGTCCAGCCAAACTACCGTTGGAGTCATCTTCGCAACTGGCCGGGATTCGTTCCGCGTTCTCGATCAGTACGGGAATGTGCATACTGTCCAGCCTCATCAGATAGCCATGCGACGAGAGTCAAAGAAGACGATTGGACTCGATCACGAAAGACAACAATTCAAGGCTGGTGATAACATGGTTGAGGTCGAGGGCGCTGTAAGTTCTCCATCAGTCCCTGTCCTTCAAGTCGCTTACGATGAACCAGGGCCGATCTGGCGTGGTCTTGCACATATACTCCTTCTCTGCGTTCCTGCACAACCGTACCATCAAAGAAAATGGAGGCGTGTTCGTGACTCAATGTCATAATATAAGCCGACCCGACGCGCTGAGGCGCGGAGCCGGTACTCGCGGTCCAAACGGCTTCAACCCCCATGCACCGAACCCGAATGGAATGTCTGTCAGTGGGCCAGTGCCTGAGAACAAGGGTAACTTCCGGCTGATAGGCGCGCTCGTCACCATTGTCCTGGGCGGCTACAAAGGTTACGATGGTACTATCAAAGATGTCAATGGCACAACCTACAGAGTCGAGATTCAGTCCACGAGGAAGGTAATTACGATTGGTCAAGACAGTCTGCGAAGAAAGATGTAAGCAAGCTGATTCAGGCACGTGGAGGTAGTCTCACCTTAGGAACAGCAATGGCATGTTGAAAAAGCTGGACGAGCCCGTGGAAGATCGCGATTGGCGGAATGGCGCCGGCTTCTCAAGCAATCGGAATGGCGGCTGGGGAGGGAGCGGCGGACAAACCCCATCCGGAGGTCGCTTTGGCTCCGGCGGAAAAACGCCTGGTTGGGGCGCTAGCTCTGGTCGTACGCCTAATCCCTATGCTGATGGCGGTAAGACGCCCGCCTGGAGCTCGTCCTCGAAGACACCGAACCCGTATGCAAGCGCCGATGGTGGCAAAACACCAGCCTGGGTCAGCAGTTCCAAGACGCCGAATCCATATGCGACGGACGGCGGCAAAACACCAGCTTGGAACACATCATCTCGCACTCCTAACCCATACGCGTCTGGCACGTCCGGTGGTGATGCGTGGAACTCCTCGGCACGCACACCCAACCCCTATGCACAAGATGGAGGGCGTACACCTGCTACTGGCGGATCTGGTCGCGGAGGATGGGGTGGCGGTGAGTCTGGTGCTGCCTCATCAGGCTGGGGAGGGTCTGCCAGCAACGCGGACTCCTTTGGTGGTACCTCTCCATCGTATACGCCCAGTGGTGGTGCCGGCGGGTGGAGTGGTAGCCGGGAGACAGTAAGCTGCCTATTGCTGCGCGGTTATCATGGGCTGACACAACATTAGGATGCGGGAGGATGGGGATCTACTCCAGCCGTGACCGCGCCTACTCCTGGTGGGGGAGTATCAACACCCGCTCCAATTAGCGCCCCTACGCCTGGTGTATACGGTGGTGCTCCGACCCCAGCTCCATACAGTGCAGCCACACCGTTATACGGTGCGCCGACGCCGGCACCGTACGGCGCGTATGGTGCGCCGACGCCTGGCCCCATGAGTGTGCCTTATGGTGGTACCGGGACGCCAGCATGGGGCGCACCTACGCCAGGTCCCGGTACTGCACCCGCAGACGGTGGGTAGTTCTCTATGTGAGGGTTATGAGGTGGGCTAAACCTATGTCTTGCAGACCGGAAGGAGTACCTTCTGGGTGCCAAGGACGTCGTTGTCAAGGTGGTGCCGAAGTATACTGAGCACGGGCCTGAGCCATGGAATGGGGACGTGCCCGAAGGGAGCACGGGTCGCATCATCTCGACGCTCGCGACGGACGTCGGCTTCACATCCACCGCAAGCCTCATGATCCTCACGAGCACGCATGCGAGTGTGATTGGCAGCGAGCGGCCCATCCCCCTCGAGTATCTCGAGCCTGTGCGACCGGACGAGGGCGGGCGCGCGTACGTTCTCACGGGTGAGTATAAGGGTAGAGTCGTCCGCGTGAGAAGCATCGACCAGGACGATGCTTTTATCGAGACCGGGCCCGGCCAGGCAGACCAGATACCGACCAGGTCGGTGGCGAAGGTGTATGAGGGGCCTTGAGCTAGCGTTACTGAGGCTGGTATGGAACATACGTACTGCACTATTATGATGTTCGAGAATGTTGCATAATGCACGTGTATTATGATGTTCGGCTGCCTGAGCGGCTCAAAATTAGCATAGGCGCATCTGAATAGAGTTTGACAAGCACAACAAATCTATTGCTCCGCTGATTTGTCCAAATTCATGCTGGTATTGTCCCTCGGAAGGAGGAATATCAAGGCTCATCAAGGGAAGAGCAGGGCTCATCAGGGAGAAGCCGACAGAGATGAAGGCCGGGAGAGTATGAGCGCAGCCAAATTGAGAGTTTTGAGGTGATATTGCATTTTGAGACACAGCCCATATCGAAGGCTTAGATAGCCTGGCGGCTAGTGTGCGGAACTGTTAAAGTTAACAGGGAAGCGTCCCTAATTGCGCCGGGGCCTGAGGTTCGACCCGGGGAGTGGCCTAAGAAAGGCATTCTTTTGCAACTTTCCCTAGCACTCAGAAAGCGTCTTTTGCTACCGGCGGGTTGCAGAATCTTAGCTAACATGGGTAGTAGACAACGGCGGCTCTCGAAACACACTGCAGGAAGATGACGTGACGTGTCCTGCTCTACCTTGCTTTGGTTTACATGAGCAATTCGACACGATGTTGGCAGATTTTGACAAGGCAGCTCTGATGCAAGAAGAAAGCGGAAGCTAAGTACCTCCCTGGGCGCGCCAGGGAAACGTCGCAAAAGAATGCCTTTCTTAGGCCACTCCCCGGGTCGAACCTCAGGCCCCGGCGCAATTAGGGACGCTTCCCTGTTAACTTTAACAGTTCCGCACACTAGCCGCCAGGCTATCTAAGCCTTCGATGTGGGCTGTGTTTCTCGAGGCAATATTACCTCAATACTCTCAATTTGCCTCCGCCAATACACGTTTTTGTCGACTTCTCATTCTATCAGCCTTCACCTGCCTTATATGTCATTATGGAAATGGGATACAAAACGGCGGCCGCATGTCGCGTCAAAGGAAGAGATGACAAGGCGGCAAATGTTTAAACTGCATTCATAATCGGTGAATCTCTGCTCTTCGTATACTCGAGCAGTCTGGCATCTGTATCGTAATATCTCTCTCACACCTGTCCACATCTTACACCATGAACTCCCATATCCGCTCATTATAGGGGGGAGCGCGGGATCGGGAGCGCATACCCCTTCTTCATCGCGCGCTTCTCCCTCCTCTCCCACGCCCAGTCCGCGCCAACCTTCTCCTTGACCTCGTACGCCCAATCGGCCATGCCGTGGATCCCCTTCTCCCTCAGATGCACCACGAGCCGCAGCCCGACCCACGCGCCTATCACCGCCGCCGTCAGCGCGAGCGCCGTCCCGGTTGCGACGACCAGCGCGGCGAGCAGCACACCTCCCGCGGCGCAGAGGACGGCGCCGAGCAGGAGGAAGCCCAGGGAGAGCGCGGTGCCGAGGATGAAGAGCGCAGCGAGGATACCGAAGATGAGGAAGGTAGCAACGGGGACGGCGGAGAGCAGCGAGACGAAGAAGAAGAACATCTGCGCGCCAGGTTAGCTATGAACTGGGTGGGAAATGGGATGGACGGACGGAGAGCACTGGGCGGCGTTGCGCAAGGTCGCCCGCATACACTCCAGCAGGACGGATCAGGTTCTCCTCAAGCCTACACCGGCATCGTGTCAGCACTCGTTCACACCCGCATCACAGCTGGGAAGAGACTCACCCAGAAGCACGCACGCGTACGTCCGCCGCCGCCTGCTGGAACATCCCCTGCAACGTCGCTTGTGCCTGCTGTTGGCGCCCTTGCCAGGTCTGCGGTTTGCCGTTGACGTTGGCCGTCACGGGTGTCGGAGGCGCGGGAGTGAGGGGGCTGGGGGCAGCCTCGGACTTCTCGGAGTATACGACGTCGGTGCCGTCCATTGTTGACGCTGTTTAGAAGGGTAGTGGTTGGTGAAGTGGGTGAAGATAGTCCGTATCGCTGCCTGCCGAACGGACGCGCTCGACGCACATGCGCGGAAGAGCGGTGGCGGTGCCGGCGGACACGTGAAAGAACTGACCTGCGAATGATCAGTTCCGACTTTCGTATTGAGGCATTTGGAACATTGTCAGACAGTTGGATCGGCCCCGTTTTCACGCCCATGCGGGCATCATTGTACTATGGAAGTCTGGCTACTGAAGATTCTCCGTACTCTCAGCTTTGATCTAGATCTACTTGACCTATGCCTCCCGAATCCCTGCCACGCATAACGCAGAGCATACAATACCTTTCGAATCCTCGCCCTTCTTCTCAAGCCTCGTTTCTATTCTTGAGTTCCCGAAAGTCGGTTCTTCGTTGTCTGGCTCATTTGTCTAAGCGGCAGTTCTGTCCAGCCACTCCCGAGCCAGTTGACATGACCTTTGGGGTGTCCTGCCGTCGTAAACCGATCCACTGTCACTGACCTCTGGGAGCAGGTAGTTCAGGAAGGGTCTGATTAAAAGTAGGTCTTCTCGCGCATGACGTGCATCTACCGAGTGCAGGATCCCGACCAACGTGCTGAAAGTGTAAGGCTGAGCAAAGTCGTGAATGTCCAGAAGACGCGCATTTTGACTCAGGCATTGTAGCAATGCCCTCCGGATAGGCCTCGTTACCAGCACCGCTTCCGGTGGTTCCATTTGAAAGCTCCCGTCAAACAGGCGTTTCAGACAGTATACGACTGCCCAAGCTTCGATCTTGGCCTCATAACGATCCTGCCAATCGTGCGGTTGCCGCGGTCTGCAACACGGAGGGTCGAATTTCAAGAGGTGTCCCAACAAAGCAATGTACTTTGCGAGGAAAACAGGAGAAATTGGCTGGTGAATCAGGAGAGGGATCGAAGATTCAAGAGCCTTCCCGATCATACCGATGTGGAAACTAGAAAAGTTTTGCTCAATGTTTGGAGTCCCATGAACTAGGTTCAGACATCGTTCCATCTGGAGGTGTGTCGTGTTGCTGAACAGAGAGCCGTTGTCCGCTGCCCTCCCAAAATCTGTATAATAGGCCACCACTCGCCGCAGCACTGACAGACGGGAGTCATTCCACAGAAAACCCCATTCTGTGTGCTCTGGAAGAAGAAGCGTCGAGAGCAAGCAGAGCTTCTCAAAGTAACTTGGTTCCGCTAGAATCGTGTGTCTGCTGGTCGAGACGATCCCGTCATTGATAGAGCGCTCGGCAACCTGACTCATAACAATAGCAATTTCTTTGGAAATAACCGGCGGACGCCACCAGGAGACGAAATAGGCCGCCCGTTCTTGTAACATCGGATTGGGGGACGTTGCCATCCACGCCACGGCTTTGACTTGGAGAATCATATTCTGGAAGTGCAGGAAATTTGCCTCTCGATCGGCTAATTTCCATATGTGACCGAAAAAAGGATCAATCAGAAGTTGTAGAGATGCAGGAAGACAACGAATCCAATTGTATCCGGGAGCAAGAGGAGCCGTGGGTGGACTGATGAAATCCAAGACGTAAACAAGGGGAGATCGGTACGGACAGTCCGGAACGACCAAGGCAAGGATTGCTGAGGTGGTGTACAAGCCGAAACCAACGAGCAGGAGGACAGTCATCAGTACGGAGAGAGCAACGCTGGCTGGCCATGCAAACAAAACCAGACCAGACAAGAATAGGAACACTGCGATGTGTATTGCAAGAGGCAAGATGCTGACAATTGCTGGAACGTTCCACCTGATCATGCCATCGTACCGCATCTGACGCTGCTTCACTCGCTCCAGAGGCACCAGAGCCACTCCATCACTGTATGCACTGAGCCACTCCTTGAGAAGCATGGATAGGACGGCAGTGAGAAGGCTGATGAAGAGACTGGTGAACCAGAGGCAGTTGACAATGACGGCCCATCGAGGAGGAACGAAGGGTGGGACCTCGTATGCTGCTGATTGATTCATTGCCCCGCCGGATGACAGCAAAACTAGCTGATGGGATATGGCAGAAAGTGCGTCGGATGTGCTCTGAGTGGGATCGGGTTGAAGGGACGACCACGAGACGACGAGGAATGCGGAAAGAATGGCGGAGAACAAGCCAGTCTGACAGCTTGGGAGTGAGCACCTAAAGGCGGTTTGCAAAATATAATGTTGCTCACGAAGAGTAGAAATATGTCAATCCCGTCTCCCCACTTCTTGAGCAGTGCTTCGTCAAGCTTGTCGGCCTCCTGTACGTAGGTTCTCCAGATCTCGGCATTGTCGGACTTGTCCACCTGAGGGTTCAGAAAGTTCGGTCCTTCGGCGACGTCCGCATCGGGAGCACGAGGGAGGTTTTGCGAGCTACCCTGAGCTCCAACGCGGTTAAGCAGTGGATCCTCGTCATTGTGTACATTTGCTTGTTGTCCACGGGATGGGTTCATCTCAGCGCCTATTTCGGACGGCGTCTCCAACGTTCCCGGTGCAGCCTGAGCTTCAATGATGAAAGGACCAGACGAGCTCTCCATATCGGCTACGCGACCCCAGATAAACAGCGAATACTTGTTGGGGAAAGGCGTCTGAGAATAGAGTGGAGAGAACCAGCAAAGCGCGAGGATGAAGGAGACACGCGCCGAACGGCCGGGATGAGTTCAAGTTCGGACATATATCCAGGGTCCATCAGAAATTAGAAGAGTAAATGGCAACGCTATTGCGGCCGGGATCGCGATTATCGATGATGACCAGATGTAGCAAACAATCGCTTAATCGGCATCTCCGTCGCAACGAACGAGATTCCATAATACCACGCATTAGGATTCAGAGTTCGTTCTAGGCATGATCGATCGACTCGGTGACTTGCTTACTTCCGAGTCTTTCTGCGAGGTGTGGCAGTGCTCCGAGGACATATGAAGATTGCTGTCGATGAGATGATGCTGTCACCCTCCTTCATTCTCTACGATCTGGGCAGGGACCTTGATGAACAGCCCAGCCTGGGTGTTAATACTACTCTGCAATGGTATCCTGCGAACAAGGGAGGAGTCCGCGACCCCTCAACCTACATATGTACGGGTAGGTGACAGAAAGTGTATGCTCATTGCGGAGGTGATGGGAGTGCGAGCTGATTTGAGCTTGTAGAAGTGATTCGTAGAAGGATGCCAGTGCTATGCTACCGTAGAACACTTCCCCCCGGGGTCACACAGCCAGCGTATCAAAGCCTACACTCTCATGCCGCCCCTAGGCACCTGGTTTCGCATGCCACTAGCCCCGGTTCAGACCAGCTGCCCTGCTCATCCCTTCATTCCTTGTCAAGTGTGAGCTCGCTCCCACATGGTTAACGATCGGGTAGGTATCGATCCTCAGCCGCGTTCTGAGAAGTCTCTTCTCCCTGAGTAGTCACCGTTGGATCCATTTTTTGATTCTGCCGCTCGCTTGACGTATAAGCGGCAGTTTTATCTAGCCATTGATTGACCCCGTCCAATTTAAGTCGGGTCTCGGGCCTCCAGGCAGTGGACGGCAGAATAGGATACCACGATCGAATAAGTGGTCTGATCAGGTGTGTTTCTTCCGGGTCATGACTTGCTTCAACAGAGACTACCAGCTCCCACAGTTTCTCCACGTCTGATCCATCGTCATCAAGCATTACAAGGCGGCATAGATGTGTATGTCGGCGCAGGCACTTGATCAATTCTCTTCGAATATGTATCTTTGTGTCTTTGTCTGTGGTCCAGAAGCGCGGCTCGAAACGATCGTCCAGTAGACGCTGTAGACAGCTCAGGACTGTTCCGGCATCAAGCCCAATTGCAAAACGATCCAGCCAGCTCCAAGCGTGGTTTTGGCAGCATGCCTCCGGATTGAGATCCAACAAGTGCCCCAAGATAGAAACGTACTTGGTCAAAAACACCGCAGGAGTTCGTCGTTGACGGTTTAATAGAGAGGTCCAACGCCCTAGCGCCATACCAATTGTGCGTGTCACCATGTGGTGATAGTACGAATATCGTTGCTCGTCAAGAAACAGGCCAGAATGGATCGTATGGTTTGATACGTGGGCCAAATTCAGAAAGTGCTCCATCTGGAGGTACAGCGTGTTGCTGAACTCGGAATTGGCGATTGCCTGCAGATTAAAGGCGGTTCCAAGGTCCCCCACTACGGGCATTGCGTACAGCACGTCATGTAGGGAAGAAAGACTCGGTCGCTCCTTCACTATCCATTTCAAGTGCCCCTGATCCACCACTAGATTGTATCTTGCTCTGGTCGGATATGGTTCCGTCCAGATGCAGTCCTCCTCCAAGAGCGTCGACAGCAAGCACAGCTTCTCCACAAAGCGGCCGTCCACTTGATCATCGCTCGGATCTGTTGCGGAAACACATTCAGACATAACGCGTAGCGCAACTTGATGGACATCTATTTGTATGTCTTTCCGAGTCGGTATGGGCAGCCTGAACCAAGACAGGAACTGCAAGGCCAGCTCCTGCATAGCCTTGTTAGGAGATGCTACCATCCATGCCATGGCCTTCGCCTCGAAGCTTATGCTTTTGGTTTGAAGCACGTCCACCTCCCGATCCACGAATGTCCACTTGTGAGCGCGAAGCCATCTTGCGACAACATGTGGAGTAATGGAAAAAGGAAGAAGACGCCCAGTCCTGGATAGAGGTCCAACCACCATTCGAACGGTATAATCCAAGACATAGACGAGTGGGGACTTGTAAGGACACTCGGGAAGAACCAACGGAAGAATTGCTGAGGACGTATACAAGCCGAAACCAACGAGCAGCAAGACGGCCATGAGTGCGGAGAGCGAAGCGCTAATGGGCGAGGCAAAAAGCACGAGTCCTGTGAGAAACAGGAAGACAGCTATGTGTATCGCCAGCGGCAGGAGACTGACAATCGCCGGAACATTCCACTTGTTCAGCCCGTCGAACCGCATCTGCCGTTGCCTGACTCGCTCCAGCGGTACCAAAGCCACTCGATCGCTGTATGCGCTCAACCATTCCTTCAACAGCATCGCGAGCACGGCGGTGAGCAGGCTAATGAAGAGACTGGTGAACCAGAGGCAGTTGACGGCGACAGCCCACGTTGGTGGAGTAAAGGCTGGAACTTGATATGCCGCTGATTGGTTCATCGCCCCACCGGAGGATAGCAGGACAAGCTGTTGGGATATGGCTGCAAGCGCATCGGATGTGCTTTGAGTGGGATCGGGTTGGAGCGCTGACCATGAGACGACGAGGAAAGCAGAGAGGATGGCGGAGAACAAGCCAGTCTGAGAGTCTGGCATTTGGCTCCCAACATGGTATCTCAGAGGATGATGTTGCTCACGAAGAGTAGAAATATGTCAATCCCATCCCCCCACTTCTTGAGCAGTGCTTCATCAAGCTTGTCTGCCTCCTGCACGTAGGTTCTCCAGATCTCGGCATTGTCGGACTTGTCCACCGGAGGATTGAGAAATTTCGGTCCTTCGGCGTAGTCCGTCTCCTCGCAAATGTCGTGCGACGAGTTATCATGAACTTCAACGTGGCTGGAGAGCACGTCATCATCTTTTTGGACTGTTGCTGGTTGTCCAGCTAACGAGGGCATCCGGGTGCCTCCGTCAGGCGGTATCTCGGCGGTTCCTAGTGCAGCTTGCGATCCGATAACAGGACTGGACGACGGGTCCATGTATGACGGTCAATTCCAGATATGTTCGATGTATGGTATTGCAAGAAGACGACTGGGCACGACGTGGAGACGCACTACAAGGAGGAGCGTGAACGACACCGGCGCAGCGCCCTTGATCCAGATGGCAATATATTACCTAAGCAAATGACTCAGCAAACGATGGCTGGCGCGTCGTTCTTCGTTTCTGTACCCTCTGCACATCAACTTTCCTTGAGAGAGGCCATGACAGCGCACAACTAATGCCTTCGGAAACATACCCTGGGTCCGTGAGAAATTAGAAGAGTGAATGACGCCGCTGTTCCGGCCGGGATCACAGTTGGTCGGTGATGACCAGATCACTCACAGGTCGTTATCTACCTGCAAGCGACTCTGAGTCAGTCTGCCGTGAGCAAGCTGTTTTCTTTATCATGTCCCTACCTGTCGTACACACCCATGACAATACGACTTCTATGAACGTCGGCGCGGAACACCATAGAGCTCGCAGGACTCGCAAACAACCTGAGGTATGTGCCTCCCAAGTCCCTGCCCCACACTGTTCTTGCATTCGGCATGTCAGTATCGCCCCTCTTCTCAACCTTTCTTTCCATCTTCTGAGAGCCCTAGAATCGGTTCTCCACTACTTTGCTCGCTTACTTACTGGCGGCCGTTCTGTCTAGCCAGGATCGTGCCCGCTGAGCATGGTCCAGGCTCCCATCATGCATACGCGGGCCTCGGGTGCTCTGCAGCCGGAGCAAGTGCTGGAGAATCGGCCTCAATAACAACAAATCCTCTTGGGCTTGTGGTACATCGGGGCAGTGTAGGATATCCACCAACTCTCTAAACAGGTGGGGCTCAGCGAATTCGGGAGTGAGCAGATCAGACGCATTCTGACTCAGGCAACGTAGCAATGCTCTCCGGATTGTCCTCTCTGTGTCTTCCCATGGTCTCCAGTGCATTCCAGTATGGCGGAAAAGTCGATCCAGACAATTGATGACTGTCCGTGCATCGATGATAGTTGCATGCCGATCGCGCCAGTCCAATTGCGGATCGCGCCGGTCCAATGGCAAGGGTGGATGGTGGCAGCATGGGGCGGGGTCGAAACCCAAGAAGTGTCCCAACAAAGCAACATACTTGGTCAAAAACTTTAGGGAAATTGGTTTTTGACTCAAGAGAGGGGTCAAGTCGAGTAAGGCGCGGGGGATAACATGCAAGTTAGACTCATCCGAGAACCACGAGAAGCGGTCCCCCGGCCCATGAATCCTGTTCAGACAATGCTCCATGTGGAGGTAGTTTATATTACTCAACACCGCCCCATTCGCACGGAGCTCGGCCCTCCAGGACTTCTTGAAACATTCCAACACTTGACATACTGCTGACAGGCGCGCATCACTCCGTACAATCGCGAGGTCTGGACCGTGCCAAAGAGCGTGTCCCAAGTCTACTTGCAAGAGCGATGAGAGGAAGCAGAGCTTTTCGAGAAAGTCTTCATCGACTGAGGCGGTACTCCTACTAGTTGAGACCATGGCATTAATGACAAAGCGTTCGGTGGCTTGACGGATGTTATCCCGAATCTCCCCAGGAATGAACTTGGGTGGGCGCCACCAGGCAAGAAAATAAGCGGCCCGCTCTTGCAGGATCGGATTGGGAGATGCTGCCATCCACGCCATGGCTTTCGCCTGGAGAAGCTTGTCATTATCATGGAGAAAGCTTTCCTCCCGTTGTGCCATCTCCCGGCCACCCACCCGTCGGCGTGCAACATCCAAGACATGGACGAGGGGCGATCGGTACGGACACTCTGGCAGAAACAGCGGAAGAATTGCGGAAGCGGTGTACAAGCTGTAGCCAATCACCAACAGGACAGCCATGATGCATGAGAGGAGTATGCTGACGGACCAGGCAAACAGTACAAGACCATTCATGAAGAAGAAGACGGCAATGTGTATCGCAAGCGGCAAGAGACTGACGATGGCAGGAACGTTCCACTTCATCAGCCCGTCGTACCGCATTTGTCGTTGTTCGACTCGCCGCAGGGGAACCAGGGCGACACGGTCACTATACGCACTCAGCCACTCCTTGAGCAGCATGGCAAAGACAGCGGTGAGCAGGCTGATGAAGAGACTGGTGAACCAGAGGCAGTTGACAGCGACAGCCCACCATGGTGGGGTAAAGCTTGGAACCTGGTACGCGGTTGATTGGCTCATTAGCCCACCGGACGACAGTAGAACGAGCTGCTGGGATATAGCTGCAAGTGCATCGGATGTGTTTTGAGTGGGATCGGGTTGGAGCGCTGACCATGAGACGACAAGGAAAGCAGAGAGGATTGCCGAGAATAAGCCGGTCTGGCAGTCTGGCATTGAGCCCTTACGTGCGGTTCCTGAAGGATGAGGTTGCTCACGAAGAGTAGGAATATGTCAATCCCGTCTCCCCACTTCTTCAGCAGTGCTTCATCATGCTTATTGGCTTCATCCACGTATGCTGTCCAGATCTCGGCGTTCTCGGACTTGTCCGGTTTGGGGTTGAGAAACTTCGGTTCGGTGCGGAAGTCAGCAGGTTTATTGGCATGGTCGGGAACTCTAGTTTCTGCTTTGGCGTATTTGGAGTGCGCTTCGTGCGCGGATGCTGCCTGTCCAGCGGCCGCGGTGCGGGAGGCGCTCATCTCGGGCGGACTCTGTGCCGTGTCTGGAACCTCCGGCGTGCGATTCGACGATGACTCCATGTTATGATGACTCCAATCACAGATGAGCTGCAAAGTGCGGGTAATACGGTAGCTGAGAAAGCTATGCGGTGGAGACGGATATCAAAGCGAGGGAGAGACAGCAGGATTGTGCCAGCGCTGGCACGGCCACGTGACCGAGATGACAATCGATGTCCCGAGCGATAGCTGGGTCAGCAAACAATGGGCGACGCGTCGCTGCCGTTGTCGTCCCGCTGCATTTCAACTTTACTTTCTTGTGATTCACAAAGCCAATGCCCTTGGTCCATACCGACTGTTTCACAGTCGTATCTTATTTGACCGCCCAGCCCCGTCAAGAATCACGCCCAACCGACCGCCTATATCGCGTCCTTGACCAGCCACCTGGGCCCGCTTCCCTGATGCTGCCCTGTCTCGCATCCAGAACGATCATATCCATTCGTCACCTCAGGAAGGCTTGCTTCCTCCCCTGAACGACCGACGTCAGCATGCTAGCCCCTCGGATGTCTCGCGATCGGACCGCATATCTCACAAACGGAGGGGACAAGGAATGGGCGGCCAGCTTCCAGCGCCGACACCGAGTCATATCCTCCGATTGCGCTCAGTGGACCGAGACACTGCTGTCCACTGCTTGCTTCCTGACGGTCCCGGAGGAGCAAAGGCGTGCCTGCACAGGCCACGGTGTTGCATGCTTCTTATCAGGAACACAACGGACTGGATCTCCTCAATTCCGGTGGACCTGACCCACCATCTCGGGTCAAAGGTCACTGTTGCGGGTGCGGGGAACCCGAGGCGGGAGCGATCGGATGAACGATGTGGGTCCACCGGTCTCTCTGGTCGGACAGGAAGACAAGTCATTGTCGGATCATGCGCGCTTCCTCCCTATGGATCTATTCTTAGGTTGCTTGCGGGCAGCGGATGTTGATCATCCCTGGTGTTGCGGGTCGTGCGGTGTACTTGCTCGAGCGTGCGTGAGGCGCCCTTACTCCCCTTGACCCAAGACGATCACCCTCAAGCCCTTTGCTTTCGACTACTCTTGCCATCTCCGTTCGGCAGGATGCACCTCGGACTCCTCATGCGCGATGTGGACGATAGCGACACGCTGCCGCCCTTTGTCCGCCCGCTGTACTTCACCTTCCTCCTCTTGGGTGCGGCGCTCCTCGTTGTGCTGGTGATCACATTAGCGCTCGTCCGGCCGCTGCATCGGACGGCAACGCTGCTGAACCTGTGCTTGGCATGGATCGTGTTGCCACTTATGATGAGCTTTCTGTGAGTCCTGTAGTTCAGAAGCGCGGTCGTTGCTGACGCTGCACGTAGGCTGTTTAGCGGAGATATGAGCGGCAATGAGCCATCATTCAATGTTTGCTTGACATCTGCTTCCTTTGCACTCGCTGCTGCACCGTTGTCAGTATCTTCGCATTCAACCACTTGCGAGGTTATCCTGATGCCGATCTCAGAGGCGGGTTCGCGGCGTTCAGTATGATCATGCAGATCTTCCTACTGGTTGTGCATCCGATACAGATGGGCAACAACGAGCAGTGGGTCACCCTGGTCGTGAGTTGCTCTCATCTATCTTATATCCTTTCTTATCTGTGTACAGCTGGTAGCTCTACCGTGGATCGTGGGAATCACATATTTGCTTGCCACCGTCGGAGTGAGCCACTTCCGCGAACTGCAGTACCTGTTATTCATTGAGACTAGATGGGCCTCGCACATCGTGATCTTGTTATGCGCAGCAAGCTCTACTGCATCGTGAACGACGAGAGGATGTAAGCCTCCCATCTCTCGTTCCCATCCCCCTCCACTCACGTCCCTCCAGCCTCGCCACCAGCTCAGGCCTGATCCTCATAGCGATGATCCTCTCGGTCCTCCTCATCGCCACCATCGTGTTCAAAGTCTGGCGAAGCCCCTTACGCAAGACCCGGGGCTGCACGATGCTGGACCGGCTACTCTGCGTGCGCCTGCTCGTCTTCGGCCTCTACGTCCTCTTTGCAATCATCGCGGGCATCGTCTCCTTCTGGAACTACACCTCCCTCGTCCCGGACATGGTAATCAGCACGATCCCGCTCGCAATCTTCTGCATCTTCGCCTCGCAGCGGGATGTACTGACTGCTTGGCGGCTGCGTTCGCCAACGCATGCCACACCGCACCGGACGCATCCTGGCGACTCGGCCCATCCGCACCAGACGGCACAGACGACGCCCCGCTCGAGCAGGACCATGTCGGTGCTGGAGGGCGACGCGCCGATGCCGCGCACACAACCGCCGCCGACGCTCGTCTCGGAGGAGAAGGAGCTTGTGAGCTCCGAGAGCACGCTGGCGAGCAGCTCCGTCGTCAGCCCCGAGGAGACGCTCAAGGTGCCCATCTCGAAGGAGGAGACGGAGCCGGAGACGGAGCTGGATGTGGTGGACGACCTGGGGTACGAGCCGCCTCGCAGACGAGACCCGGATGTGGAGCAGGGGAGGCGGCCGTCTTTCACAAGGAGACCGGACGATGATCGGTTTGTACCTCGCTTGTAGGGCCTGCGGGGGCTGTGGGCTGTACTGGGACAATGCATGTATCAGTAATCCAGTGTGTAGATTCAATACAGTGTACAACAGCGTTCCTCTCCTACTACAACCCTCTCCCTCTAATAACCTAGATACTCCCCCCCTGCTCCAGCACTTTCCCACCCCCATCCACCCCATCCACCCCATCCCGCCCCTCCTCCTCCCTTCGCACCCTCTCCAACCTCCTCAACCGCGCAACATCATACGTCCCCTCCGCCCTCCTTCGACTATGCTCAAGCGGCATCTCCCTGCGGACCTTCTCCACCGCCTCAGTATCGATTTCTACAAAGAGGAGTTCTGGGGCCGGGTGGGGGTTGGACGGGGAGTGTGCGGGGAGCTCCCTGCGTGGGTGTTAGCGGAGATTGTTGGATGGGAAGGGAGGGAGGGAGAGGGGAAGGGCGTACCCGAGGACATCGCCCCAGGGGGAAATGGCGAGTGTTTGACCGTACGATGCGCGTCCTTGGAAGTGTTCTCCACTGCTTCAAAGTCAGTTTCATCTCTACTGCAGCGGTCTTCCTCTGCGCTGCACCGCGAGGAAGCAGGCGGGGAGAAGCAGAAGGAGGACGTACACCTGGGCGGAAGCGACGACGTAACACTGTTGTTCCACCGCCCTTGCGCGGAGGAGGAGGGACCAGTGGGCCGGGCCGGTGGAGAGTGCGAACGCGCTGGGGTAGGTGAGGATGTGTGGTGCTGGTTGGAGGAATGTTGGTGGGCTTGGGAACCTAGGCGGCTGTTAGCTTGGTAGCTTGGGGGAGAAGGGGAGGGGGCGGACCGGAGGTCATAGCATATTTGTAACTTGGGAGCGCGTTAGCAAGAATGAAGGGAGGCGCAGGCGAGGACGTACCCCCACCAACCCCGCCGGCGTCTCCACGGGGTCGACAATCTCCTCCCCTGGCACGGTAGTGCTGCTCTCCAAGATCAACGGCCCTCCCCTATCCCTCAGATCCACGTCGAACAGATGCACCTTCCTGTACACGCCTGCGATCTCCCCTTCGGCATCGAGGAGGACTGATGTGTTCCAGCAGCGCGTGGGGTCGGTCGTGCACCTCTCGTGCAGACCGACGTTTATCCAGAGCTTGTGCTCTTTCGCGCCAGAGCGGAGCGCGTCCAGGAAGAGGTTCTGGCCTTTGGCCAGCGGAGCGGCGTGTTGGACTGCAGCGACCTTTGGCGTGGGGGAGAGGTAGTCGCATGCCTCGGGCAGGAAGAGGAGGCGGGCGTTGCGCGCTGCGGCTTGGGTGAGGAGGGGGAGGACGTGCGGGAGGGTGTCGCCTGGCGTTGGGAGGGAGGTGAGCTGGGCGATGGCGATGAGCGATTTGGGCATCCTGAGCATGTAGCGTGGCTGGTAACTGGCGATGGGAGACAGTACAGAGGCGGGATGAGCGGTGGAGGACCGTCGGAGATGACGAGAGAGTCGTCGGCGATGAGCGATAATCACATGCTTACAATCAGGGTCTCAACATCCCAACATTCCAGGCGCGTCCCTGGACAGAACTCAAACCGCCAACGTCCTCCTGGTCTTCACACGCTCCTTATTGCCCCTGTTGCAGCTTGATTGACTCGTGTGATACCTGAGATTGTCCTTGGTTGAAAGTGGAACTCGAACGCGGGATGACGCTCCTAACCTCTCCACGCTCGCGTTTCCCCGTCGACGCCAACGAACGCGAGGACATCTTGGCGATGCTCAACCGCCTACTGGACGAAGTGCATATCCCCATCCCCTCCGGCCTGCTGTACATATCCGGTGCGCCCCATTCCATCCTCCCATCTTCCCATCTACCTGTACATGATCATGATCACCCCGAGCTGACCGGCAGTCAGACCTCACCCCCTCCCTCCTGCTCGCACTCACATCCGCCCTCCTCCGCACCCAGCTCCTCCTCCACCCGCGGCCCCACTCCAGGTCCCAAAAGCTTAGCTGGGACATCGCCGCCATCACCTGCGTCCTGCGCGCCCTCCCCTCCCCCAGCCCCCCAGCGCTGGACGTGCTCAACCTCGTAGACGGCGACGAAGGGCAGTTGTACGCGCTCGCACAGGCAATCCTGGGCGCAGCGGAGGGGAGAGGGTTCCTCAGGCCAGAGAGGTACAGCTCGACGCCTAAGAAGGCCCAGCCCCCCTCCCCTCCCTCCCCGCTAGGGACGGTCACGTCATTCCCGACAACCGTACGGTCCTCAAGCCGCGCATCCCTCACTTCCGCGACCACGACCACCGCCCGCCCGTCCGTCACCTCCCGCTCCACCTCCGCCCCCTCCGGCTCCTCAAGCCACACCACCCTCCCATCCCATCCCCACACCCACACCCGCACGGGCTCCACAGCCTCCCTCGTCCCCTCAGAGCCAACCCAGTCCTTCCTCGGCCCTCCTTCCCCCACACCCGTGCGGTCGAGGAGCGCAACGCCTAGCGCGACGTTCGAGGAAGTGCGGGCGCTGTCCAGGCAGGGAAGGAGTGGGACGCCGAGCTGGATGTTGGAGCAGGGAGGGGGCGGGAGTGGGATGCTCCAGGAGCCTGGGGTGGGGAGGAGCGCTACGCCTGAGGAGGCTGCGTTGGGCAGGAGGAGGTCCCCATTGTTGATGGATCTGGCCCGGGAGGAGTATGAGAGGGAGGATGGCGATGAGGAGGAGGAAGAAGAGGAGGGGTATCTTTCTGTGGTCGATGATGTTTCCTCTTATGAGAAGACCCGCCTCGTACGCCCCCCTCCCCTTCCTCGCCTCATCAGGCGCTAACGTCCCAGCAGGAGCCCCTCCCCAGCACCCGCTCCCTCCCCAACCCAGCGCGCAGATCCTCACCTCCCAGCACCCGCAGAGCAGCCGATGCGCAAAGGAAAAAGCGGTACGAGCTCCTGCAGAGGAAGGCCGAGCTGCTCAGGCAGCTTGCGCAGCTGAGGCTGGAGGCGAGGGGCTTGGGGTTGGAGGTGTTTTATGATGTGCGGGAGCGGGCGGGCGTGCAGGCAGGACGGGAGAGCTGAGGGATTGGAGCTCAGTCACAGCGGCAGGTGGGGACGTAATAGGATGAAGGTTTCTCTATCTAGTGGGTGCTGAACGGCACCTGAGCCAACAAGCAGCACGATGCGCAGTAACATTTAGCCCATCTACTTGGAGAGTAGAGATGTAACGATGCTGTGAGTAGGTGATTTGTGAGAGATGAGCGTCGTGCTTGTTGAGGGCTTGCAGAAGCGCTTCTTTGACCCGTCCACTTTCCCGGATCTCGCAAACGGCTTCGGAATAAGCGTGTACAACCCCAGCTGGCATCCACTGGAACTCTCCGTATGCTTTGATCTCCCCTTGAGGGACCGAATCTTTGCAAATCCGGACAGGAAGAGCAGCCACGTTCCCGTCGGGATACCGCGTCCGGCAGTAACTTCTGATGGCCGCATGTGGAATCAAACGTCCGGTGCTGCACGCTGGCACAACCCTCTTGCCTCTCTCCCTCATCTTTGTGCATCTTCATTTCGTGCTGAACCGCTCTATCGCAAGTATCTTGCCGTTATATTTGACTGCTCACCATCACATGGTGTCATCGTCGAGTTCTGCCGCTGAAGAGGACCTGGCGCACTCATTGGCTGAAGCGGGGCAGTATCCGCCTCAGATGGGCACCCCGGAGACCTGGACTGCTAGCTCGCAGGAAGCGCTTGCCCACGAATCAGCAGACGTGCTCTCCCAACACGTCGAATCTGAGACCGACGGTCCAGACAATGTCAATGCGCCCGTTGACTTCGCTGAAGGGCCAAAGCTCCTCAACTCACAGCCGGACAAGTCCGAGAATGCCGAGATTTGGAAAACGTACGTGGAGGAAGCCAACAAGCAGGACGAAGCACTTCTGAAGAAGTGGGGAGATGGAATTGACATATTCCTACTCTTCGTGAGTGACCTCTTCCATTCCCCTCTGTGTGTGTGGGCTTAAACCCACACTCAGACCGGCCTGTTCTCTGCAATCCTCTCCGCATTCCTCGTCCTCTCATGGTCTACACTACAACCCGATCCAACTCAAAGCACATCCGACGCGCTTGCAGCCATATCCCAACAGCTCGTGCTGCTGTCGTCTGGTGGGCCAATGAATGGATCTGCAGCATATCAGGTACCGAGCTTCACTGCTCCTTCTTGGGCCGTCGCCGTCAACTGCCTCTGGTTCAGTAGCCTGTTCGTCAGTCTCCTGACAGCCATCCTCGCCATGCTTCTAAAGGAATGGCTCAGCGCATACAGCGATGGCGCGGCTCCAGTGCCCATGGAGCGAGTGATGCAGCGGCAGATGCGGTATGACGGCTTAATCAAGTGGAATGTTCCTGCGATTGCCAGTCTCTTACCCCTTGCCATACACATGGCCGTCTTCCTCTTCCTGACCGGTCTCGTGCTGTTTGCCTGGCCAGTCAGCGTGGTTCTGTCCGCGCTGATGACCGTCTTACTGCTCGTTGGTTTCGGCCTGTATACTGCCTCAGCAATGCTTCCCTTGTTTCTTCCAGAATGTCCATACAGATCCCCACTCGTCTACGTCTTGAACACTGTCCGGCAGATCCTCATCTGCAAGCTGCTCAAAATCACGTATCATTCTCGTTGGACTGGCCTTTTGGAGAATTTCATGAATGGATTCGCTCACAATACGCGAAGCATCGCGGATCGGGAGGCACAGTTTCTCGACAAGAAAGGGGTGCTGCTGCAGGCGAAAGGCGTGGCATGGCTGTTAACGTCGACGAATCCTGTAGTGAGGGAGCGAGCTGCTTATTTCATCTCCTGGTGGAGTCCACCGAAAATGGCCAGGAGCGAGATTGAAACTGACCTCATTAAAGCTGCGGACGGAACTGTCTCGGATTTTCTACACTTGATCACCCAAACCGCTGCTCCAATCGAGGACAGAATTCTTGAGAAGCTCTGCCTATTCTCGACCCTCATATACACGCCCTCCCTACGGCTCTCGACCCTCATAGACACGCTCTCCCTACGGGTCTCGAACGGTCTTTTTCAGCCCGGATGGAATGACCATCAGGAGCTGTGCATGAAACTGCGTCAAGTCTTAGCAGATACACGCCCCTTGGGCAGGCTCGGGGGTGGAAATGCACCGGAAGGTAACATATCTGTGTTCAACAACATGGTATACTATAAAATGGAACGTGCCCTTAATCTGGTTCATGAGGCTCTGGCTACGGGGGACTCGCAAGGCTATTTTCAAGATGTTACAAGCCGTCTTCTGAAAGGCTGGACGGCTCTCCTGGAAGAACATCCAGTCCCTGTCGTGTATTTGAATAAGTATGTTTCCGTACTGGGACACCTATTGGAGCTGAAGCTAACACCCTGCTGTGAAAGGCACCCGGACCAATGGTTAGATAGGTATGCTGTTGTTCTTGACGCCGATACAACGATCGAGTGCTTGGAACATCTCTTTCGCCCCTGCCATAAACCGATTGCCCCATGGAACCCAGATGAAGCTACAAAGAGGACTATACGGAGGGCCATACTGCAGTCCTTAAGTCGACGAAAGGCTCCGCTCATTCCTGGAGTCAAGGCTTCTCCAGGTACAGTCATGAAATTGGCTAAACTGCTGCAGTCGCTAGAGGGAACGCACGTGTGGGAAGAGCTGCTCTTATTCCGACCGCTGGTTGAGATCTTAAACCGCATGATTGCCCACGTTGCCTTTGGCCTTAGATGGCAGATGTCACATGTGGACGAATGCCGCACGCTCCATTGCTGGCTACAAACCCATCAAAACCAAGGAGAATCAGCATAGCTACCCGAACCAACGCTGCTGCACCTGATGCGTTGTGAAAGGGACGAAAGCGAAAGAAGAAGAATGAGGTTGTTATGATATTCAGCGATGTTAGGAAACGCATGGGTGGTGGGAGTGAGGGATGTCATAGATCGTAATGCTACATCCCCACTGACTGCCAAGGATATGGTTTATCCTGATAGGATTACAGGCTATGAGCATGTACGCGCATTAGGCTAAATGGCATATTCTATTCACGGGATAATAAACCACGGGAGTATGCCCAGCAACACCCCGTACCGGAGTGGGATGCCGGCGACCTTTGCGGGGTAAGGGCGGACGACAGCGCGCAAGATCCGCCGGCCATCGTCTAGCTCTGAGCTGACCTGGTCCAGAGAGGGGTTATCTCTCTGTGATCAATGACGTTTCCTCATATGAGAAGACCCGCCTCGTGTGTCCCCTCCCTTTCCTCGCCTCACCTGGCTAACTCCCCCCAGGACCGCCTCCCCAACTCCCTCCCCAACCCAGCACGCAGATCATCATCTCCCAGCACCCGCCGAGCGGTCGACGCACAAAGGAAAAAGCGGTACGAGCTCCTGCAGAGGAAGGCCGAGCTACTCCGGCAGCTTGCGCAACTGAGGCTGGAGGCGAGGGGAATGGGGCTGGAGGTGTTCTATGATGTGCGGGAGCGGGCGGCTGTGGGGGAAGGACGGAGAGAGTGCTGATGTATTGGAGCTGAGTCTCCAGCAGCTGGGGTGGACGTAATGGGATGAAGTTTCTCTATCTAGTGGGTGCTGAGTCTGCAGCGGCAGGTGTGGACGTAATCGGATGAAGTTTCCAGTCTAGTGGGTGCCGAACGGCGCCGAGCCCACAAGCAACATGGGCAGCAACGCTTAGCCCATCTCCTTGGAGAGTAGGGATGTAACGATGCTGTGAGTAGGTGATCTGTGAGAGACGAGCGATATGCTTGTTGAAATAAGCACCGGCTGGGACTAGGGCTTGCAAAAGCCCTTCTTTGACCCGTGCACTATCACTCATCTCGTAACCGGCTTCGGAATGACAGCATACAACGCCAGCTGGTATCCTCCGGAAATATCAGCATGCTTTGAACCTCTTACCGAGGAAACGTCGGGTGCTGAGATTGGACAGCCCTACTGCCGGCCGGGATTGCGGATCCTGAATCTTCATCTGATTTAGCGCCAGTCGACATCCAGTCTCGGCCTCCCCCTCTTCTGCTGTGTCCGCCTTTCTTACCCAGCTGTCTTATCACCAGCACCTTGCCTCGGCTTTGAGCTCCCATCATACATGCCCCGATCGTCCACGGCAAGTCCTGTCCCCGGTTTCCGGGTCGTGCCAGATATGGAGGAAGATCTGTCCGACATCTGGGCTTCGGTCAGAGTATCGTCTGGACTAGAAGCGTCTGCGTCTCATATAGAAGATACCCGTTCCGGTCATCTCGAAACTGATGCCAGCTCACCGGACGCCGCCGATCGAGCAAATCGAGCCGTTAACTTCACCGAAGGACCGAAGTTCCTCAACGCACAACCGGACAAGTCCGAAAACGCCGAGATTTGGAGAACGTACGTCGAGGAAGCTAACAAGCATGACACAGCACTTTTGAAGAAGTGGGGTGATGGGATTGACATATTTTTACTCTTCGTGAGCAACTTCTTCCTCCCGAAACCGCTTCCCAAGGCTCAATGCCAGACTCTCAGACTGGCTTGTTCTCCGCCATCCTCTCTGCATTCCTCGTCGTCTCGTGGTCTGCACTCCAGCCCGATCCCACTCAAAGCACCTCTGATGCACTTGCTACCATATCCCAGCAGTTGGTTCTGATGTCGTCTAATTCGCGGATGAACCAATCAGCTGCATACCAGGTCCCGAACTTCAGTCCACCGCCCTGGGCCGTCACGGTTAACTGCCTCTGGTTTACTGCTCTCTTCATCAGTCTGCTCACTGCCGTGCTCGCCATGCTACTGAAAGAGTGGCTGAGTGCCTATACCGATGGAGTGGCTCTGGTTCCCCTGGAGCGAGTAAAGCAACGTCAGATGCGTTATGACGGGCTGGACAAGTGGAGGGTTCCTGCAATTGTCAGCTTCCTCCCACTTGCGATACATATTGCTGTTTTCTTGTTCTTGACTGGTCTGGTGCTTTTTGCCTGGTCGGTCAGCGTGGTTCTCTCGACGCTTATGACTATCCTCTTGCTCATCGGTTTCGGCTTGTACACTGTCTCGGCGGTCCTTCCATTGATTCTCCCAGAGTGTCCGTACAAATCTCCGTTCGCTTATGTCATTGAAGTTCCCGGTCGAATGCTGGCTGACCTGCTGTTCAAGATCCGGGCGCTGCTTTGTTGGACTGGTTCTCAGGGCAGGAAGACTGGTCTATTCCATCTCCACTCAAAATACGCCCCTCGCATGCCGAGGATGGTGGATCGGGAAGTGGAGTTTCTCGCAGAAAACAGTATGCTACTCCAGGCAAAGGCAATCGCCTGGATGACAACATCATCCAACCCGACGGTACAAGAGCTCGCCGTGTACTTTGTATCGTGGTGGCGCACAACTGTGTTTGTCAAGAACGAGATTGACCTTGAGTTCCAACGAGCTGCACTTCGCATTGTCTCTGAGGCCGCCTTGTCTACCCGCCGAGAGGGAACTCCAGTAGACGACAAAAGTGTTGAGAAGCTGTGCCTGCTCTCGACTCTCATTGAACAAGCAGAATGGCTTTGGGAACAGCTTCCAAATGGGAGGACGGACCGTGATAGAGCCATGTCTTGTCAACTAGAACTGGAGGAGATTGCAAACTCCGATCCGACGCTGTCTTCACTGGCTCAAGTCCTCGATTGTCATCCTTCCTCAAACAGGTTTTCGGAAAGGCTACGTCAAGCCAGAGAACTCAAGGGGTCTGAGTTCAGCAACACCCTGTACTTGCGGATGGAACACTGTCTGAATATGATTCGTACTGCTGAGCTCAACGCGCGATCCCTGTGCTACTATTCCGAGGTCGTGGACATGATCGGCAGCTCACTGGGCCACTGGACATCTCTACTGTATCAGAGCCATGTTCCGGCGATATTTCTAGCGAAGTATATTTTGTTACTGATGCACTTGCTGGGTCTGGGACCACGCTACTGGGGACGAGACACCTCAGAGGATTGGGAGATGCGGCACGCAGTTGACATCGACGCAGGGGCTGTCATTGAATGTTTGGAACGTCTTTTTCGGGGCCCTTCTTTCCAATCGCACTATTCGGGTCATTGGTATCATGGAAAACAGTCGGACAGGGCTATCCGAAGAGGCTTGCTGCGTGCCCTCAATCAGCGTCCCGCTCTTCTAGCTCACAATCTCGCTCAGCCTGTAAACTTGAACAAGCTCGTAACACTACTGGAGTCTGCGGATGCAAACAATGCCCAAGTTGATTTTCAATTCTTTAGACCACTTCTCAAGGTCTCTCTCAAGTTTGCCAGTGGCCCAAAGTATGGCGGCACCGATTACGTTGAAGACTGCGACAGGCTGAAGCGCTGGTTGTGGAGACCCCGCCCCAGGGAAGTACTCCCATTCAACCACCTTACTAGCATTGGTGGAGAATAGGTTTCCAAGGATATGTATTCGAGTATTGATGCAACTCGGCAACTAGATGTACTTAGTGAGCGCGGAGTACGTCCCTAATCGACACCGATCCTTTCCGTTACGACGACGATCACAACACTATGTAATAGATGGACTTCCGAGAGTGTTGACTGAGCCAGTTAGAGAATGAGGAGTACGATCTCCAGGTAACAAACTCTGATTACCATCTCTACCGAATAATAAACCACCCGAGTATCCCCAGCAACACCCCCAGCACCGCCCACAAGAGGGTGAGGTCCATATCCCTAGCCAGCGGCTCCAGGGCCGGGCTCACCCTCACCCGTACAGTATGCACATGCCCCGGCTCCCCATTCTCCTGCACGACATACAGCGTCTGCACCTCCTCCCGGTACTCGAACGCGTCTGCGCCAGAGACGATTACCTGCCGTCCCTCTGTGAGCGAGATGGGGAGGAAGATCTCCGTTTCCCTTGCGCGTATCGGTGGGTGGGCGAGGGGGACGTTGTTGTTGCTCTTTGCGGCGGGCGAGGAGGAGGGGTTGGCGTACACCAGCTCGAACGTCGACGTGTGTGTGTCGTACCCGTATCGGAGGGGGATGCCGGCGACTTTTGCCGGGTAGGGGCGGACGACAGCGCGCAGGATCCGTCCGCCGTCGTCGAGCTCTGAGCTGACCTGGTCCAGAGAGGAGATGGGCGAGAAGGACTTGCGCGCAGAACGGCTGTACCACGAGAAGTTCTCGCCGTTCCAGAAGTCCCCTTGCTTGTCCGTGTTTTGAGGGTTGTAGTTCCACAGGCTGCGGTGGGCGTCAGCGAACGGGTAAGGAGAGGCGGAGGAGGGCGCACGTGAAGCTCGTCCGTGCGGCATCAAGTCCGGAGATCAAAGCGTCCATCATCCTTGCCTGCCACGTAAAGTCGTGTGTCCGGAAAGCCTCCGCCTCGCTGCGTCCTCCAGGTCAGCACCATCATCCATCATGTCCCAAAAGGCGGCTCGCTCACTTCATGTCCAACGGCACTCCACATTCGCCGACCATCACGGGCCGCTCGCCCGCATTTGGATGCACGGAATCGACGATGTTCCTTATCTGCAGTGCGTAGTTCGTCTTGGCGCCGCTGTCCCCCCAATACAGCGCGTTGGGGAGGAACATCCCCTAATCCCGTTCCGTGTCAGCCCTGTGCCTCTCTCCATCCTTTGGGGGGCAACGCACCCTAGCAAGCCCCTGAACATTAACGCTCATCCCCTCAAACCGTTTCTTGAACATGGCATTCAAGTCATACCAATGCGGGGCGTAGACGAAGTTTGGCGGCCGGTGCTCGGGAGGCCAGGGGGGGCAGAACTGTTCGGGAATCAGAGAGGTGTGGGGTGTAGGGCAGCTGGGGCAAACCTCGTTCGGTATCGGCTCTAGGAAAACGAGCTTGTCCTCCCCTGCGATTGCCTGGACGCGCGCGGCCCACTGGCTCGCGAAGGGGAAATAAAAGTCGGTGTACCAGTCCACCTGCCCTTCTTCAGCACGCGAGGGAGGACAGCAGCGGAACACACGGTACGCACCGGCCTGTCCGTCTTCGGGTCCTTAGTGAAGTACGTCTCCCTAAGCGTGACCGGCTCCTTCTTCGCCTTGTCCCAGCCCCAAACACCGTGCATCTCCCACACGCACTCTCCCCCCGTCGGCCCCTCCTCCCGCCACACGCTTTTCCCCAGTTCGTTTAGGAGCCTGTACCCCGTGTGCCGGGTGGGGAAGGGGAACGAGCGGGTGTAGTAGGGTACTTTTGTGGGATGGCCTGCGCCGAGGGACATGGACTGGAGTGGGGAGGGGAAGGCGTACAGGTGCAGGTCGGTCGTATAGTCCCATGCGTGCAGGTGCGGGAGGGAGATATACCCAGGGTGGGGCTCGTTCATCAGCTTTTGGCGAGCGAAGATCAGCAAGACTGCGGGGCGGCGAGGCGGGGGACACACCTGGAACCCGAGCACGGCGGGTAAGGAGCCTACGCGGCGCACGAGCTCGTCGAATGCGTTCAGGAAGGCGTCTTGCAGGAACTGTTGGGCGGGGATCGACTGCCCCAAGTGGGGGATGTGAAGCTTGGGCGTGAAGGTGTCGCCTGCCCAGAATATCGTCCTTCTTTGGATGTTAGCTGTGCTTGCGGAATGGGAAGCGGGAAGGGAGGGAGGGACGCACGCCATTGTAGCCGCTGCGAGCTTCTGGTACCCTGTCGGCCAAGTGCCCCTGTCCACCTCCTTCCTCCCGGGGTAACGCACTCCATCGAGGTACGCCGCGCCCGCGTCCTCCAGCCTCTCCAGCCGCAGCCCCACGCACGTAAGTGTCCACGCTGGTGCGCCTGAGCCGCCCGAGAAACGCGACCACACATCTTGATGGAGCGAGATGAAGCATTTTAGTCCGTAGGAGGGGAAGATGGAGAGGAGGGAGTGGAGGTATGTTAGGTAGGAGTGGTCGTATATCCCTCTATGGTATGATGGGCGGATGAGTGGCTGGGTAGAGAGAGGGAGGAGGGGCTTACGGGCCAGCATGCTCCAGCGCTTCCCAGGTGATGTTGAACCGGACTGTTTCACCGTTCAGCAGGTACAGCATATGGATGATCTGGCCACGCACCGAACGTGAGCCCCCAGCGTCTCAGCCTCGCCAAGTGCTCATCGGCCTCCTCGAGCGGGAAGGGCCGGCCGACGAAAGTGACCACTTTCCAGTGTTCCTCTTCCAGCCACGTATCGGGCTCGTGGTCCGCCGGTCTACCAATATCTCCAATGATCAGCTTATCGTCCAACGGCTCCAAGAAGGAAGAAGGGAAAAGACAGACATCTTCGACGCCCCTGAGATGTTGACACCGCGGAGGTTGCACACCCTATTCCACTGGTCTACGAAGTGCCTTCCCTCGATGCGGATCTGGGCGGCGGTCCAGTCATGCGCGTAGGAAGGGGCAGATCCGGGCTGGTAGGATTTGGAGAGGGAAGGGTGGTCAGCTTGGGCGCTGCCGTTTTCCGCCGTCATGCCGTGCGTGCTGATGCTCAGCTGTATGCTTTTGCAGCTTGGACTGTGGCTTGGACGCGACGCGCTGGAATTTGAGGCACAGCCACTCCGCTCGTGAATTCGAGTAAGGCGCGGATGAACGTCTCTCCGAATGCCGGGGGATAGCCGGTGCGGGTATGAGCTGATCACTCTGATAGTCCAGCACCCAGCACCTACCCAGCACGGCAAGAGTTGACGGCGACCTGCTCGACCTCTCAACTTGTCCATTGACACACAAAAGAACAGAATGTCCAACCCGATGGAACAAGCAGTAGGCTACCAGCTGGCCGAAGCGCCTGTGCGTCCCTCCTCCCATCTCCCCCTCATCTCCCTGTCCTCCCTCCTCTCCCTGTCCTCCCTCCTGTTCACTCAAGTCAGCGCATGTAGGTAGGATGGACGAAACGCGACCTGCTCACGTACGCCATCGGCATCGGCGCGAAGAAGGACGATTATGCGTTCGTTTATGGTGCGTCCCCCCCCATTCCATCCCCTCCCCGCACTGGCACCGGCACCGGGCTGACCCCCGGCGCAGAGCTCCACCCGCACTTTGCGCCATTCCCGACCTACCCCGTCGTCCTCTCGCTGAAAGGTCCGCCCATGCCTTCCCCTTCCTTCCCAGTTCGTTGCCCCAGGTGGGCCTGACACAGGAGGACGTTGGCAGGGGACGCAGAGGACGTGACGGAGTTTAGCAAAGTGCTGGGGCGGGACGAGATCCCCGGGTTGCCAAAGTTTGATCCGGAGCGTGCTGTAAGTCTTTCCCTTCCTCCCACTTCTTGCTCTTGCTCTTGCTATTGCTTTTGGACTCTGTGGACTCTGTGGTTGTGGTCCGGGTTGTCAGCTCACGCAAGCCCAGGTACACGGAAGCATGTCTATCGAGATCCTGCGTCCTCTCCCGTTGGAGACCGGAAAGGGGTGGAGGATGAAGCGCCGGGTGTCTGGGGTGCACGAGAATAGTGCGTTTCCCCGCCTTCTCCTTCCCCTCTCCTCCGCTATGATCCTAAGAAGGCACGCTGACACAAGGCAGAATCGGGAATCATATTGGAGATCGAGCTGTTGCTTGTAGACCCGCAGGGAACGGAGTACGCAAAGATGATCGTGCGTCCCCATCCCCCTCCCTCTCCCTCTGCCCCACTGACCCAAAGCCAGACCTCATCCTTCAACGTCGGGGCGCGCACCCTTGGGCCGTTCTCCAAGTCCCTCACCGGCCCGCCGAGGGGCAAGCCAGTGCCCAAAGACCGCAAGCCGGACCATATAGTGACTGAGCAGACACTGCCGGAGCAGGCGCTGCTCTACCGTCTGAGCGGGGACTACAACCCGTTGCATATCGGTGCGCCCTCCCATCCCTTCCCGCTCTTCGCCGCTGAAGCGTGCCTTGCTGCGCATGGAAGACCCGAGCATAGGAGCGAAGATGTCCTTCGGAGGAGTGATACTGCACGGTCTGTCCACATACGGCTTCGCAGCGCGTGCGGTGCTCCGGTCTGTGGGAGCGAACGACCCCCACGCGCTGAAAGCGTTCGCGGTACGGTTCACCGCGCCTGTCAAGCCTGGTGGTGCGTCCCATTTCCCATTTCCCCCTTCCCCTTTTCCAGTGTTAGAAAGAGGATGTTGATGGCTGGCAGATACGCTCGAGACGAGTATTTGGGAAATGGGCCCGGGGCCGGACGGAGTTACGCTAGTTGCGTTCTCGACTAGGGTCGTGGAGACAGGCAAGGTTTGCCTTGGGGCGGGCGTCGCGCATGTGCTGAAGCCGGCGAGGGGGAAGCTGTAGCCGATTGGCGTTCCTTCCATCGTTTGTTGTCCAAAGTAGCTGCATCTTTATGCAATGTATGTATGAATTTGGCCAAATGTGAATTGTACGACGTCGTTTGGGAGGAGAAGTGCGTTCCTCCTGGCCGGAATAGCGTTGTCATTTACTCTTCTAATTACTGATGGACCCTGGATGCATCCGGCGTATCAGTCCCACTGGCCGCATCCTTGCGCTTTGTTGATCCTAACCACTCCATTCTCAGACGCCTTTCCACAACAAGTATTCGCTGTATATCTGTGGTCGCGTAATCGATATGGAGAGATCGTCTGGTCCTTTCATCATTGAAGTTCAGGCTGCACCGGGAACGTTGGAGACGCCGTCCGAAATAGGCGCTGAGATGAACCCATCCCGTGGACAACAAGCAAATGTACACAGCGACGAGGATCCACTGCTTAACCACGTTGGAGCTCAGGGCAGTTCGCACGACATCCCTCAAGCTCCCAATGTGCACTTCGCCGAAGGACCGAAGTTTCTCAACCCTCAAGTGGACAAGTCCGACAATGCCGAGATCTGGAGAACCTACGTACAGGAGGCCGACAAGGTTGACGAGGCACTGCTGAAGAAGTGGGGAGACGGGATTGACATATTTCTACTCTTCGTGAGCAACGTCATATTTCGAAAATCGCGTTTAGGTGCTCATGCCGAAGCTGTCAGACTGGCCTGTTCTCCGCCATCCTTTCCGCGTTCCTCGTCGTCTCGTGGTCGTCCCTTCAACCCGATGCCACTCAGACCACATCCGATGCACTTTCTGCCATATCCCATCAGCTAGTTTTGCTGTCATCCGGCGGGACAATGAATCAATCAGCAGCATACCAGGTCACAGCCTTCGTTCCTCCTCGATGGGCCGTCATTGTCAACTGCCTCTGGTTCACCAGTCTCTTCATCAGCCTTCTCACTGCCGTCTTATCCATGCTTCTCAAGGAGTGGCTCAGCGCGTACAGTGATGGAGTGGCTCTGGTGCCTCTGGAACGAGTGAAACAGCGTCAGATGCGGTATGATGGCATGATCAGGTGGAACGTTCCAGCAATTGTCAGCATCTTGCCTCTTGCAATACACATCGCTGTGTTCCTATTCTTGTCTGGTCTGGTTCTGTTTGCATGGCCAGCCAGCATTGCTCTCTCCGTACTGATGACTGTCCTCCTGCTCGTTGGTTTCGGCCTGTACACCACCTCAGCAATCCTTGCCTTGGTCGTTCCGGACTGTCCGTACCGATCTCCCCTTGTTTACGTCTTGGATTTCATCAGTCCACGCGCGGCTCCTCTTGCTCCCGGATACGATTGGATTCGTTGTCTTCCTGGATCTCTACAACTTCTGATTGATCCTTTTTTCGGTCACATATGGAAATTAGGCGATCGAGAGGCCAATTTTCTGTACTTCCAGAATATGATTCTCCAAGTCAAAGCCGTGGCGTGGATGGCAACGTCTCCCAATCCGATGTTACAAGAACGGGCGGCCTATTTCGTCTCCTGGTGGCGTCCGCCGGTCATTTTCAAAGAAATTGCTATTGTTATGAGCCAGGTTGCCGAGCGCTCTATCAATGACGGGATCGTCTCGACCAGCAGACACGCGACTCCAGTCGACCCAATTTTTCTCGAAAAGCTCTGCTTGCTGTCGACGCTGCTTCTTCCAGAACACGCACATTGGGATAGTCTGTGGAGTGACTCCCGTTTGTCAGTGCTTCGGCAAGTGGTGGTCAATCATATAGCTTTCGAGAGGGCAGTGATCCATCTCAGAAGAGACGATAACGCTTCTCTGTTCAGCAACATGATACACCTCCAGATGGAACGCTGTCTGAACTCAGTTCATGCGGCTTCAATCATTGGACAGGCCTTTTTCAGTTTCAACTCTGACATGATCGGGAAGGCTCTTGAATCCTCGATCCCTCTCCTGAGTCACCAGCCAATTTCTCCGATTTTTTTGACAAAGTATATTGCTTTGTTAGGACACCTCTTGAAACTCGATCCTCCGTGTTGCAGATCGCTGCAACCACAAGACGATTGGCAGGATCGTTATGAGGCCAACATCGAAGCTTGGACGGTCGTATGCTGTTTGGAACACCTGTTCGACGGGAGCTTGCCAATAGAACCGCACGCTATATTGGCAGCCGGCCCTATCCGGAGAGCATTGCTACAGTGCCTGAGTCAAAATGTGCTTCTTCTGAACACTCCCGACTTCGCTCAGCCTCACACTTTCAGCAAGTTGGTGCGGCTCCTGGACTGGCCAAATGCACGTCATGCGCAAGAAGACCTACTCTTAGTCAGACCCTTCCTGAACTACTTGCTCCCGCTGGCCAGTGACTATGGTCCGTTTGGTTACGACGCCACACAGGAAAGGTCGTGTCAACTGGCTCGCGAGTGGCTAGACAGAACTGCCGCTGAGACAAATGAGCCAGACAACGAAGAACCGACTTTCGAGAACTCAAGAGATGGAAACGAAGCTTGAGGAGACGGGCTCGGATTCGGAAGGTATTGCATACACTCTATGCGTGGGCGGGATTCGGGAAGCGTAGGTCACATAGCTCAAAGCTGAAAGCACGAAAAACCTTCAGTGGCCAGACTTCCATAGTACAATAATGCACGCATGGGCGTGAAAACCGCCGATCCAACTGTCTGTCAATGTTCCAAATGCCTCAAAACGAAAGTCGGAACTTGATCATTCGCGTGTCAGTTCTTTCACGTGTCCGCCGGCACCGCCACCGCTCTTCAGGGCTTGTGCGTCAAGCGCGTCCTTCGGCACGCCGCAATACGGACTATCTTCACCCCCTTCTCCAACCACTACCCTTCTAAACAGCGTCAACAATGGACGCACCGACGTCGTATGCTCCGAGAAGTCCGAGGCGGCCCCCACTCCCGCACCTCCGACCACCGTGACGGCCAACACCAACGGCAAACCGCAGACCTGGCTAGGGCGCCAACAGCAGGCACAGGCGACGCTGCAGGGCATGTTCCAGCAGGCGGCGGCGGATGTGCGCCTCCGCGCTTCTGGATGAGTCTCTGCGCAGCAAAAATGCGGGTGTGCACGAGTGCTGACGCGATGTGGGTGTAGGCTTGAGGAGAACCTGATCCGTCCTGCTGGAGTGTATGCGGGGGACCTTGCGCAACGTCGTTCCGTGCTCTCCGTCCGCCCATCCCATTTCCCACCCAGTTCATAGCTAACCCCGATCGCAGATGTTCTTCTTCTTCGTCTCGCTGCTCTCCGCCGTCCCCGTTGCTACCTTCCTCATCTTCGGTATCCTCGCTGCGCTCTTCATCCTCGGCACCGCGCTCTCCCTGGGCTTTCTCCTGCTCGGCGCCGTCCTCTGCGCCGCGGGAGGTGTGCTGCTCGCCGCGCTGGTCGTCGCAACCGGAACGGCGCTCGCTCTGACGGCGGCGGTGATAGGCGCGTGGGTCGGGCTGCGGCTCGTGGTGCATCTGAGGGAGAAGGGGATCCACGGCATGGCCGATTGGGCGTACGAGGTCAAGGAGAAGGTTGGCGCGGACTGGGCGTGGGAGAGGAGGGAGAAGCGCGCGATGAAGAAGGGGTATGCGCTCCCGATCCCGCGCTCCCCCCTATAATGAGCGGATATGGGAGTTCATGGTGTAAGATGTGGACAGGTGTGAGAGAGATATTACGATACAGATGCTAGACTGCTCGAGTATACGAAGAGCAGAGATTCACCGATTATGAATGCAGTTTAAACATTTGCCGCCTTGTCATCTCTTCCTTTGACGCGACATGCGGCCGCCGTTTTGTATCCCATTTCCATAATGACATATAAGGCAGGTGAAGGCTGATAGAGTGAGGAGTCGACAAAGATGTGTATTTGCGGAGGCAAATTGAGTGTATTGAGGTGATATTGCGTTTAGAGACACGGTTCGCATCGAAGGCTTAGATTGCCTGGCGGCTAGTGTGCGGAACTGTTAAAGTTAACAGGGAAGCGTCCCTAATTGCGCCGGGGCCTGAGGTTCGACCCGGGGAGTGGCCTAAGAAAGGCATTCTTTTGC
>KV417273.1:359808-536509 GCA_001630345.1 Calocera viscosa TUFC12733 | reverse complement strand
CTTCCCTGTTAACTTTAACAGTTCCGCACACTAGCCGCCAGGCAATCTAAGCCTTCGATGTGAGCCGTGTCTCTCAACGCAATATCACCTCAATATACTCAATTTGCCTCCGCCAGTACACTTGCTCTTTGTCGGCTTGTTCCTTGCTCTTCCCTTGATGATCCTTGATATTCCTCCTTCCGAGGGACAATACCAGCATGAATTTGGACAAATCAGCGGAACAATAGATTTGCTGTACTTGTCAAACTCTATTCAGATGCGCCTATGCTAATTTTGAGCCGCTCAGGCAGCCGAACATCATAATACACGTGCATTATGCAACATTCTCAAACATCATAATAGTGCAGTACCTATGTTCCATACCAGCCTCAGCAACGCTAGCGTCTAATTGCGCTGGGGCCTGGGGTTCGATTTAGGGAGTGGCCTAAGAAACCATCCTTTTGCGACTTTTGTTCCTTCGTCACGACGCGTGATTACGTGACTCGCGCCTTACGCGTTCCGTACCTCGAGGCCGCCTGCTGGTCCCCTATTGTCCGCACCAGCACCTAGGAGCAGCCAGTCAGCCATCCTCTCCCTCTCTCCATCCACGCCAACAACACAGCAAGCACACCGAACCTTCCCACCCCGCACCGACCCAACAATGCCCATAGTACAATTCGTCCCCTTCTCATCCTCCGTGCACCCTTCCTTCTGGCACGAGCTCACAAAGCTCAAGATTGACGTCCTGAGGCTGGACGCCTCCCACGTGCCTGTTTCCGCGTCCTACACTGCTGGGAAGACGGTCGTCGATAGGGAGACGGGTAATGAGGTTGGGCTAGGGTGCCATCTGACACTGGGGGAGGATGCGTTCAAGCCGGATGCCAAGTGCGTGAATAATCAGCATTCAGCAATGGGAAGTATGTGCGGGAACTGACAAAGGGGCAGGCCAGCGAAGCACGCTGCACTTATCAAGGGTACGATGATCAACTTTAATACGATCGAAGACTTCAAGTCGAGCGATAAGACGGCGCTGTTCAACGAGCTCTCTGACCGGCTCTGGGCCGGCCTCTCCCCCTCCCCCTCCGCAGGCACAACAGCAGAGCTGAACTCCTTCCTCCTAATCACCTTCGCCGACCTGAAGAAATACAAGTACTACTACTGGTTCGCCTTCCCCGCGTTTATGGCCAGCCCGCCGTGGGAGATCGGGGATTCCGGCTGGGGACTGGCGGAGGAGGCGCTTGGTGCGGAGGGGGTGAAGAGCGTGCATGGGCAGCTGGCGGAGCTGGAGGTGGAGACGGGTGCGGCGGAGCAGTTCTTCCTCCTCCGACCGGGAGCGGCGGGGGCGTATGAGGTCGGCAGGCTGGAGCAGTGGGGCGAGTTCTTTGCCAGTGTACCGGAAGAGGTATGTCTATTGTCCCTACTGAACGGCTAGCACTGACGACAACGACAGGACCAAATCATCGGCTTCCTCGACCCCTCCTCAACACACAACCCCGGCTGGCCACTACGCAACCTCCTGTCCCACATTAGCTCGCGCCAACCGGGCAAGCCGCTCAGCCTAAACATCCTCTCCTGGCGGGACGGCGACCGCCCGACCGGGAACAGGCGCTGGGCGAGCAGATACGCGAAGATCGACCTGCGCGCAGCTGCGGCATTGGCTGAGGGTGCGAAGAGGCCCACGGCGGTTGGGTGGGAGAGGAATGCCGCGGGTAAGCTGGGCCCAAGGATGGCAGATCTGGCACCGATGATGGATCCCGCAAGGTGCGCACATTTATGTCTATCAGACTACCCTGTTTGACATGCTCGCCCAGACTGGCAGACCAAGCCGTGGATCTGAATCTCAAGCTGATGCGCTGGCGTATCCTCCCTGAGCTGAACCTGGAGAAAGTCGCAGAGACCCGGTGTCTCCTGCTCGGTGCCGGCACGTTGGGCTGCTACGTCGCCCGCACGCTCATGGGCTGGGGCGTGCGCAACATCACCCTCGTCGACTCGGGCAAAGTCTCCTTCTCGAACCCCGTCCGACAGCCGCTGTTCGACTTCGAAGATTGCTTGGACGGAGGCAAGCCGAAGGCTGCTTGTGCTGCCGAGCACCTCAAGAAAATCTTCCCGGGTATCAACGCGCGAGGCATCGAGATGGCGATCCCGATGCCTGGGCATCCGATACCGCCGAGCGAAGTGGAGAAGATAAGAACGACGGTCGCCGAGCTGGAAGAGCTGTACGATACGCATGATGCTGTTTTCCTGCTCATGGATTCGCGTGAGAGCCGGTGGTTGCCAACAGTGCTTGGCACAGCGAAGAACAAGGTGTGTACATTCCGACATTGTTGTTTATCCGCGTGTGCTGATGTGATCTAGTACGTCATGAACGCGGCGCTCGGGTTCGACACCTACCTCGTGATGCGGCATGGTCCTCGTCAGGGTACGGCGCCTCCATCAGGCACGACAGAACCGCCCAAGCATGCTCGACTGGGGTGTTATTACTGCAACGATATCGTCGCACCTTCTGATGTATGCGATCTTCGTTTCTGTCTGTGTTTCATACTGACGAACGTACAGTCCTTGACCGACCGCACCCTGGACCAGATGTGCACCGTCACTCGCCCCGGCCTTGCACCGATTGCCGCTTCAACAGCTGTCGAACTGCTTGTATCGATGTTGCAACATCCTTTAGGGTACGCTTGCACTGTTTCTGACCGATTCATTTGCTGATCTTCTGCATACATGCAGCATACACGCACCGCCTTCTTCCGGCAAGGATGACGAAGAGGGGCACTCGGTGCTCGGCGCCGTGCCACATCAACTACGCGGCTACCTCGCTCGGTTCAACAGCATGACGATCACCGGAGCGGCGTACGACAGGTGTACAGGGTGCAGCGAAGCGGTACGTCCCTCTCACGCCCACATCTCATACGTATATCTGACCTGGCAATGCAGGTAGTCAAGGCTTACGAAAAGGACCGCTTCAACATGGTACAACGCGCGTGCGACGAGACCGGGTATCTTGAAGAGCTTACTGGGTTGAAGGAGCTGTACAGCGAGAGTGAGGCGGTCATGGAGGCGGTCGATTGGGATGAGGATGATGCAGAGGGCGACTTTTAAGTTCTCGGTTTCTTATGCGTCCAAATCACTTGGTATGAGTGTTTGACGCATATGTTGCCGGATGATACCCGCGTTTATCGATATACCTTTATGGAGCTATATCCTGTCTGTGCTGCTATCCTGGTTGAAGGTCCAAATACCCATACATTGCCATTGTCGTAAAGCTTGGGTCATTCGTCCCCGTTATGCTGCTTACGCTATATGCGCATGTACCCGTTTGGCGCTCGCGCGGGGGCAGGTAGAATGCACAATCATCTCATTTACAAGCTCCCCGCCCAATGCGGTATCACCGCAGCGCCTGTGAGCTTAGATGACGATGATCGAGATTAATATCACCGGAAAACGCAATAAGTTACCCAAAATAGATTAAAGAAAGATCCAGGACGGCCCAGCCGCTATCGGTCGTTTTACCGTTTGCGGAGGATCATTCCCTCCGGCGTCCCGTTAGCTCTGCATCCACGCACACGCTCGCATATCAGCACCCGGGTGGTCCACCGCCGGCTGCCCAAGCTCCACCAACCCATCCGTCCATCGCTTCCATCGCCCGAGCCAAACCTTCCCTCTCCCCCGCACCTAAGCCTTGACGATCTGCATTGTAAGGTCAGGTATACGTATAACATGGGAGTGTCAGCAGGACTTACAGCTTCGCTGCACCCTGTACACCTGTCGTACGCCGCTCCAGTCAGGGTCATGCTGTTGAAGCGAGCGAGATAGCCGCGTAGTTGACGTGGCACAGCGCCGAGCACCGAGTGCCCCTCTTCGTTATCCTTGCCGGAAGAGGCGGCGCGTGTATGCTGCATATATGCAGAAGATCAGCAAAAGAATGGGTCAGAGACAACGCAAGCGTACCCTACAGTATGTTGCAACATCGATACAACGAGTTCGACAGCTGTTGAAGCGGCAATCGGTGCAAGGCCGGGGCGAGTGACGGTGCACATCTGGTCCAGGGTGCGGTCGGTCAGGGACTGTACGGGTCGTCAGTATGAAACACAAGCAGGAACGAAGATCGCATACGTGAGAAGGTGCGACGATATCATTGCAGTAGTAGCAGCCCAGTCGAGCATGCTTGGGCGGTTCTGTCGTTGCTGATGGAGGTGCTGTGCCCTGACGAGGACCATGGCGCATGACGAGGTAGGTGTCGAACCCGAGCGCCGCATTCATGACATACTGGATGGCATTAATACACGCAGACGGATATTGACTAGAATGTACGCGCCTTGTTCTTCGCTGTTCCAAGCACAGTGGGCAGCCACCGGCTCTCATGCGAATCCATGAGCAGGAAAACGGCATCATGCGTATCGTACAGCAAGTATACCGGGGTGTATCATATCTCAAGATATCGGCAAGTGATACATGTGATAGAATGTGGATTGCATACGTGCCTAGGCCCGTCGGCAGAGCCTGCACCTCGGGATGGTGTGGAGGCCAGAGCGTAGCCGATTCACAGGTCTCCGTAGCGGAAGAGTGAGTTGGCTCATTCTCCTGGAACCAGCGCAGAATGTTCCAGCAATCACGTACAATTTGGACCTCCATATTTATGACCGATTTGAGTGCTGTGGTTATCAGCGGAATGACTAGCTTCAAGTCTTGGTGCACAATCTCTGTCGCAGGCGACGCAGCCTTGAGGGAACCAACGATATATTCCAAAAGGGCGGACAGTCGGCGAAAAGTTGTTGCGTCACTATACTGTATATGCGCGTCGCCCGACTCAAACAAAGTTGGGTTGTTCCGACGCGCGTCCATATGTCAACAAAGAGCCTCTATCAGCGGAGCCAAAGGGCCAATTTTTGGCTCGGCCGTCGGCATCACGCCTTCTTCGGGACTGAGGGTGCGGGCTCTATGACATGATTTCTCAAGGATTCCGACTTCGATTAGAATTGGGGGTGCTGCTTGTTCGCTTCTGCTACGTAGGTTTGCCAGATCTCAGCGTTGTCCGACTTGCCCGGCTCAGGACTGAGCCAATCGGGGCTACGCGCCTATATAAACTCTACGCCCCTGCTCATCGCTAACCTCCCCCAGCTTGCTTCCCGACCATCGCCTTCACGCGTCAGAGTGTGCTTCATTGACATAGCTCCTCCTCACCTATCGCCGACTCGCCGACAACATCATGAGTCATTCCGCTACCAGTATTGCACCCGCCTCGGGCAAGGACATTGCTGGCGCAGTTGAACAGCTAATCAACTTCACTGATCTCCCAAAATGGGAGCCTCTGTTTGACTCCTATCTCCGTGGCTGCGGACCCGACGGAGTAGCGAAACTAGGCGACACACTTCGAGTACGCCCGCTTATCCTGCGGTCAGCGTGAACCGCGCAACTAATCTTGGTGGATCGTCATAGGAGTTGAGCCACCGACTGAATTATTTTGTTCTCAACCGCGACGAACATCATGTGCCTGCCATCGTGTTCTCCGTTCCCGCCATGTTCAGCACCCCGCCAGCCCACGAGGACGATGTGCAGATAGCCGGCGGTTTTGACCAAACGGAAGCGTCATTCGAACTGCGAGTGGCCGACGAATTCTCGATGGATGACCTTGATATGGACCTCGTCCTCGCTGAGCCAGAAGATGTGGAAATGCTTTTGGCCCCGATCGACACGCCGCAACCGGTAAACGCGGGTGGGAAGATGAAGGGTACTACAGCGCTCCGAAAGAAGGAAGTGGAAGAAGTGGCGAGAGTGGAAGAGTCCAAGGATCAGCCGACTGTGACGGGATGGACGATGACGACGCGCAGCATGGCAAGGACTAAGCTGAAAGTGGTGCAGGAGCACCTGGAACCGGAGCAGATCGCAGGGAAGAAGATGGGGATGAGGCTGCGCAGTGAGGAGAAGAAGGCGAGGGCGAAGACCGTCAAGCAGGCAAAAGTCGAGCAGCAGGCGAGAGTCAACATTGAAAAGAGCCAGGCGCGGTCTGTGAGAAAGCAAAGCAAGGGCAAGCCAACGGCCAGCGGAAAGGGGAGAGCCCGGAAATGAGGAACTGCAAGGTAAGCTTGTACAGTCGCTCGAGTTGGTGGCGAATCAATCTAATGACGAGCATAGGCGAGCCGAGGGAGGAGGACAGGAGGAGGGCGACTGCGTGGTGTTTGACAACCGGTGCGTGCTGCATGCGCGCGAGGAATTCGACGCCAGGAATTCGACGCGAACGAGGGACCTCGATGGCTCAAGGGCTGCTTGCTACCCGTTGTGGACACCTGGAGGAAGTACGGGGTGAGTGAGAGGTCAGAGCACAAGGAGGACTCTACGATGCGGCCATTGCGACAACCGCCCTTCTCATACTATGCACAGGATCAAGAAGAGTAGGGAGAGACGTTTGGGGAGAGGACAGAGGGATCGCGAGATCCTGTTAAAGGAGAAGGACCGAACGAGAATGACTCTAACGGACCGATGCGCACGCCTGCGCGTCCGAGTCCCTCGGCGAACAACACTCAACAGAACGTACGTGACAGCAACTCCCTTATCAGTCCCATCATGCCCATCTCTCACACTGCGCACAGGCAAGATGGGAGGGAGCGCGTGGGAGGGAGCGCGTGGGGGGAGCGGGTGCGCTCAGCCTAAACATCCTGTCCTGGCGGGACAGCGACCGTCCGATCGGGAACAGGCGCTGGGCGAGCAGATACGCGAAGATCGACCTGCGTAAGCTCCGGTGGAAGCTGAGGGTGCGAAGAGGCCGACGGCGGTTGGGTGGGAGAGGAATGCCGCGGGTAAGCTGGGCCCACGGATGGCAGATCTGGCACCAATGATGGATCCCGCAAGGTGCGTTCACTTGTGCCTGTTATGCTGAGCGTAATTGATGTCTGCTTCACAGACTCGCAGATCAGGCCGTCGACTTGAATCTCAACTGATGCGCTGGCGTATCCTCCCTGAGCTGAACCTGGAGAAAGTCGCAGAGACCCGCTGTCTCCTGCTCGGTGCTGGTACGTTGGGCTGCTACGTCGCCCGCACGCTCATGGGCTGGGGCGTGCGCAACATCACCTTTGTCGACTTGGGCAAAGTCTCCTCCTCTAACCCGGTCCGACAGCCGCTGTTCGACTTCGAAGACTGTTTCGACGGAGGCAAGCCGAAGGATGGGTGTGCTGCCCGGCACCTCAAGAAGATATTTCGCGTATCAACGCGCGAGGCATCGAGATGGCGATTCCTATGCCAGGACATCCGATACCGCCGAGCGAGGTGGAGAAGGTAAGAACGACGGTCGCCCAGCTGGAAGAGCTGTACGATACCCATGATGCCGTTTTCCTGCTCATGGATTCGCGTGAGAGCCGGTGGCTGCCCACCGTGCTTGGCACAGCGAAGAACAAGGTGCGTACATTCCGACATTGTTGTTTATCCGCGTGTACTAATGCCATCTAGTACGTCATGAACGCGGCGCTCGGGTTCGACACCTACCTCGTGATGCGGCATGGTCCTCGTCAAGGCACGACGCCTCCATCAGGCACGACAGAACCGCCGAAGCATGCACGACTGGGCTGCTACTACTGCAACGATATCGTCGCACCTTCTGATGTATGCGATCCTCGTTCCTGACTATATTTCATACTGACGACCTGTGCAGTCCTTGACCGACCGCACCCTGGACCAGATGTGCACCGTCACTCGCCCTGGCCTTGCACCGATCGCCGCTTCAACAGCTGTCGAACTGCTTGTATCGATGCTGCAACATCCTTTAGGGTACGCTTGCACTGTCTCTTACTTTATCGATTCTTTACTGATCGTCTGCATATATGCAGCATACACGCACCGCCTTCTTCCGGCAAGGATGACGAAGAGGGGCACTCGGTGCTCGGCGCTGTGCCACATCAACTACGCGGCTATCTCGCTCGGTTCAACAGCATGACCATCACCGGAGCGGCATACGACAGGTGTACAGGGTGCAGCGAAGCGGTAGGTCCTGTTCACGCCCACATCTCATACGTATATCTGACCTGGCAAAATGCAGGTCGTCAAGGCGTACGAGAAGGACGGCTTCAGGATGGTACAACGCGCGTGCGACGAGACCGGGTATCTTGAAGAGCTTACTGGGTTGAAGGAGCTGTACAGCGAGAGTGAGGCGGTCATGGAAGCGGTTGATTGGGATGAGGATGATGCAGAGGGCGACTTTTAAGGGCTCGGTTTCTTATGCGTCCAAATCACTTGGTGGGAGAGTTTGACGCATAGGTTGCCGGATGATACCCGCTTTGTAGACATACCTTTATGGAACTATATCCTGTCTATGCTACTGCCCTGATAGAAGGTCTAAATGCCGATGCCTTGTCATTGTCGTATAGTTCCCTTTGAGTCATTGGTCGCGTCATGTTGCTACGCTGTCTGCGCATGGACCGTTTCCTCGCGTTGATAGAATGCATGGTCATCTCCTTTACATTGTCTTGCGCTTTCTAACCATACAACGTCGCTAGTGGATACAGTTACGGTCTAAGTCCAACCTTAGTTCACGCCTTGGTGTTAGTCCCCTCGCCATGACCTTTCTTCTCCTCGGCGATGGCGTTCTTCGGGTCGTCGACGCTCTGCCGGTGGCCTGTCAGTTTGGCCTATCGTACATAGTTCGATTTGACGACGCACGGTAGCCTTATTGATCTCCGCCTCGGTCCCGCTGACGTCGATGTCCTCCGCTTTCTTATACTCGTCGTCCTTGCTGCCGAAAAGAGAAGACATGTTGTCGATGATCGGTGCTTTGGTTATATTGGGCAACTATTAGGGGCTGAACAACCCTCTGTCAGAAAGGTGTGCTACAACAATCAGGCTGAAGAACGCACGAAGCTGGTAGAGTATGCAAAAGGGAGAAGATGGTTGGAAAGAAAAGGCTCGATGGGCAGGGATTATTATTTGACCGTTGGTGCTTGGCGAGGCACGCTCATCCCTGACGTCACAAGCGGGGTGGTCAAAGCCCTGACGGCGGCTAAAAGAAGCAGCTTCTCGGAAGCAGATCCGGGAAGGTCTTGGGGGTCCGAGTCGGCGCATTCGCTGGCAACACTTTGTCACCGTGGAGCTTCACATTCGTTATTGATCATCATTCCACTCGACATTGGATCAGACATGGCAGACTCCTCCTCTAGCTTTGCAGCACAGCTGGAAGCACAATCCCGCGTGTCACCGCCAGAATTCGCGTTTGCGGAACAGGCGCCCGCACACAACGATGCTAGGTTCTCCACTGAACATCCGGAACCCGTTGGAGGCTCACGAGACCATATCCGCACGAGCGACGTGCAAGACACAGAATGGCTCAATCCTGAGCCGGACAAGTCGGACAACGCTGAGATCTGGCAAATCTACGTAGAAGAAGCGAACAAATCTGATCTGGAACTTCTGGCCAAGTGGAATGAAGGGATTGACGTGTTCCTTCTCTTTGTGCGTCGATTCTTATTAATATGCATAATGAAAACCTCATACGGCAATCCAGACCGGTCTGTTCTCTGCAATCCTATCGGCCTTCCTCGTCGCGGCATGGCCTACCATGCAACCCGACTCTTCGCAGGGACAGTCCGACGCTCTCGTGGTTATCTCTCAGCAGCTCGTCCTACTCTCCTCTGGACGTCCGATGGATTCATCCGTGGCGTATCAGCCGCAGGGCTTCACACCGCCCGGTTGGGCGGTGGGTGTCAACTGCCTTTGGTTCACTAGCCTCTTCATCAGTCTGCTTACGGCGGTGCTCGCTATGCTGCTGAAGGAATGGCTCACCGCGTACAAGGATAACGTGACGCTGGTCCCTTTGGAACGGGTCAAGCAACGCCAAATGCGCTACGACGGCATGATCAAATGGAACGTGCCCTCGATCGTCAGCTTGTTGCCGCTTGCGATACACGTTGCTGTGTTTCTGTTCTTAATCGGCCTGGTTCTCTTTGCCTGGCCAGTCAGCACCGCGCTGTTCACACTCTTGACCATGCTGCTGTTTGGTGGTCTTGGCTTGTACATCGTCTTGGCGGCGCTCCCAATGGTACACCCGGAATGTCCCTACAAATCGCCAATGGGAACGGTCTTCGAGCGCGTCCTTCGCCCACTTTACTCCGAGGTCACGGCAGGCACCCCCTATATTGCACATCGGACGGCGGACTTCATCCTCCAGAATAACATTCTCCTCCAAGCGAGAGCAGTGGTATGGATGGCAGGCTCGGCGAATCCAACAATCAAAGATCTCGCCCTGCATTTCCTGGCTCGATGGACTCTGCCTTGGCCCGTGCGCCAAGAGGTTGCGGATGATGTATCACAGGCCGCCGATCGCGCTATACGCGATCACATATTTGCAATGGAACGGAATGCTCGCCCGATGGACGACGAGTCGGTGGAGAAGACCTGTTTGATCGGAACGCTGACGACTGGGCAATATGCGAATCTTGGATGGAATTGGGCTCCGAGTCAGCGATACAGTGATGTGTTTCATTGCCTTGAGCAGATCGTCCGGAACGGCGATTACAATAACGAGCGCCTGAGATGGCTCTGGCAGCTGTTAAGGTGTTTCACTGGTCCGGTAGATGATCCCAGGTTTGCATTTCGGGCTATGCGGTGGCCCTTGATGAGCAAGGCCACGTTGCTGGAGATGGAACGCAGCCTAACATGGATCCACTATGCGCCGTCGGACACAGGCTTCATATACGAGGCGCTTGAGTGGTGGAAGGATTCTCTGGAACCGCGGGACGTGGCTGGCCCGTACATGGAGAAATACGTTTGTTTACTGGGTCACTGGCTTAACGTCCGTGGGCTGCCCTGTTGCGGTGTCCACGATGCGTGGTTGTCTCGTTATCGCCGACAGCCAGCAACAGCCTGGGAGGACATCCTTTGTGACTGCCTGGCAATACTTTTCTCACCAGGGAGCTCAACCAAGCGACAACGTTGGCGTATACGACGAGCTGTACTTCGTTTCCTTGGCAAGAATACGCGACTTCTAACGTACTCGGGTTCTGCCCATCTGTTTCAGTGCTTGGTGAACGTCGTTAGGACAGTAGCTGAGTCCGAAGCGCAGGAGGTGCGCCGCGACCTGCAATTGGTCATATCACTCATCATGTTCCACGTGAAGGTCCCAGATACCCTTTACGGTATCCCGTCCCCTTTGTTCCTCGTCAATTGCTGGACAGTTCTATACTGGTGTTATGAGATCGTGCCATTACTACCTCTGGATGATCAGGATGACGACATGGAGCGTCCCCAGTCAGCGGACCAAGGCGACAATACTACTTGGAAGTTGGATCTGTATTTTCAAGCAGTGGATCTTATTAACGAGGGTGCCCTTGATGGCCTCTTGAATGTGCTAGGTGTCGCAGGTTATCCACTCCATCTCACTGCTATCACTCTTCCTTGGGAGGCTTTACGGGCGGAACGTTGTCAACAGCACGGCCGTTCTGACCTTGTTCACTCTAGGGACTGGAAGCCCTGGCTTAGCTGGATGGGGCAATTTGGGATCCTCCGCATCACCTCATGGGAGGCGCCATGGGAGGCGCCGGATAGTGCCGAAAAATGGCTCAACAGGCTCGGGGAGTGTGTCTCGCTCTTGATGTTGGAGATTTTGGGGGATGTACGAGCGTCCGGCATCCTGGAGCGGTACTTTGAGGTGACTGGGATATGGTTACAGCAGGCTGATGGGGAGGCAAGGGAGACGGAGATGGAGGATGCTGATGAAGGAAACATAGGGAGGGCGGAGGGGGATGCACATGATCATACACCTTCCGACCGGAGGCTCACTGATGCAGAGCTTCAGGCAGACGTAGTAGCAGACGCAATCTAGATAAGTCCATGTCAAGACAGAAAGCATCCCGCGGCAGAGGGTCTTTTTCAACTAAGCTCGAAGGTCAGACACGTCACTTGTAGTAGCTCGGGAGCTCATGAGAGAGTGTCTCGAGCACAGGGGCAGCAATCAAGAGCTCACAAAATCAACGAAAAATGGAATAGTGCGGATTGCAACGTCCGGAGTGACTTCTCCCTCACCTACTGAGGTCCGTGGAAAGAAAGTGATCCACATTTCAAGCGCGTGGTATCCCGATAAACGTTTACGGGAGTAAAATTGTAATGCAACGAAGCTTAAGAAGGTCCCGTTCTGCAACCAGATTGAGGAACGAGATGGAGCGAACCAGGAGATAGAGGTCTGAGCTCTAACCTTTTTTCACCGCGTTTTGGTGAGAGATAGAGCTGTTTCCCGGATCAAGATGGAGTCGTCCAGGTATCCGATCTCTGCACCAAACAGGGCCTTAGTGGCCCAAAAGGCATTGCACTATTTGCTACCGTGGTGCGCCCCGAATACAATCCAGATCGGAATCCTCGAGAAATTCTATGGCTGATAATACGGGACAAAAGGCATATGCTGCGGCAAAGGGTAGCCTTTGCCGCACGAAGGGGTCCTTTGCCGCAGCAAAAGACCCCTGCTGCAGCAAAACACCGATGCTCCAGCAGTTCTCAAGGTTGTCTCCGGTGCTTCGCATAGCATCCGGTGGCGCTTTACCACCCCTCGCCTCATCATGTCATATTTCAGGTGGCTCTGGGGTCCTTGTCCCCGGCCCGGGCGCTAACCTTGTTTGCCCGGTGCATATCCCAGGAATGTTCCCCACCGTCCAGCTATATCACCTTGATAATTAAGCCACGCGAACTTTCGACGAACCTCCAACCTGCCATCAGCTTTCAATACTATGTCATGATTTATCAATATCATACAACAATGAGTGCAAAACCTCATTCTGACCGTGAGACGTGTAGCACCAAATTGAGTAAGACAGAAGCTTGAGAACTAGGAGAGGGGGACACCGCATGCGGGCGAGAACCAGGATAAACATGAGCAACACTGCCAACCGGGGAAACGAGAGACAATGTTACACATCTGCTAGTCATAAAAGGGTTATGAGGGAGGCTTGGCCAAGTGGTGCAGGAAAGCAATGAGCATCAGAAAGAAGTGTGAAACCCGGACGCCCGGGTAAACCATGAAAGCAAACAGCAACAGCAGCCAGCTGGAGTCCTATGATGCACGTAAGCCCCATAAAGTCTCCCTCTCCTCCACCTGCCGATTGTCAGCCTCCAGGTGGAAGAACCGCTCCTCGAGATCCAGGAATTCCAGCAGTGTTGTCCGGTATAAATAGTCGAAGATCTTCTGGTCCTCGAGTACGTCCCGGAGAAACTTCAACTTCGTGTCGTAGTTCGCCGCCATGCGCAGCGTAGACAGCACCTTGTTGAGATCCGCCGATCCATCCGGGTAGCACTTGCTCGCTTCCTGCCGGCATGCCGCCTCGACTTGAGCGAACTTCTGCGCCATTATTGTGACCTTGCGTGCCCCATTGCGAAAGCTCAGCGTGTAGATATCGGCATCAAACAGCTCCTTGGCAAAGTCCAGGCGATCCTCATAGCTGACCTCGCGCAGCTTGAACCGGGCCTTCTCCAAGGAGGCGAGCGCCCGGTTGGCGGCGCTGTCCTGGACAACGTCCTTCTCCTGCTCGTCTTCATCTTCCGTCGGTATCTGCCCCTCCCGTCAGGCCCCCATGCAAGCACAAGACAATTGGACAATTCACCTCTATAGGTTCAGCAGGAGCGCCTTTCTTCTCAGTCGTCTTCTTTCGTAAAGTCGTCGGCTACCGTCGACCTGTCAGCATCCTGTCCACTGCTACATATGTCCACCTACCGCTCTCATCGCCCCTGGAGGTAGGGCCGTCTTAGGTTGAGGAAGGATCGTCTTGGGTTTCTTAGCCGGCGGTGCCACCGGCTCATCGTCGTCCTCCTCCTCCTCCACAGTCTTGCGCTTTGAACTTTGTTTGGCTGTCCTCAGGGACGCCGGCGCTTCCAGCTTGTCCGGGAATCGGACCTTCTTCTTGCCCGCCGATGCCGAGGCGAGCTGCTGGAGCGGCTTGACGCTCTCCGGGGCCATGCCGTCTGCATTGTCTGTCGCGCTCTTCTTCGACTGGCTCCGCGTCTGCCTGGTCGACGTGCTCGCCTTGGGGCGCGTGCCCCCTTGCGTGCTTGTGCCAGCGCGCTTCGCGTCCTTCTTCGCCTGCATCTGGTCCAGCTCGGCCCGGAGTTTCTCGGCCGCCTGGACCTCCTGCTGCGCAGCCGCCAGGACCACCGGATCAATGGCGACCGGCGGACCCAGCATCCGACCCTGACCCGCTATCGGCTTCCAATGAGGGCGGTCATTCTTCTCATATGTAAACTTGCCCAGTGGGACACCGTGACCCGCGGCGCGTCGGGTCCTGACACTTTCAGAGGTTTCTACATACACCATACCCCCGAAAATCAACATGGTCACGTTCCTGTAAGGCAGCCGGAAACACTAACCAAACCACTTGCAGTCTAGTCCTGCGATATCCTTGTAGCAGCACCCTGCATTCCCATCGGTTAGCGGCCGATAACTACCAGCAAAAGCACCAGATACTTACAATTCAGCACTTCCCCCTGTCTCGTCACTATCTTCTTGGCAATGCGGAGGTGCTTGCATATCTCGATACCCTTTAGGAAGTCCTCTTCGGGAACCAAGTGCTCCCCGTCCATGGCAACCACACAGCGCTTCCCTCGAGCTGCCTGCCATTCCTCCTCATATTCATCGTCGTCGTCGTCGTCGTCGTCGTCGTCAGAGTCAGCGTCAGAATCATCATTCAAGTTGATATATATCGTATTGGTGCAGCGTGGTTGCACCCTCACTTCAGTGTCGCTGTCGTTCTCGACTGCCTCGGGGCTCTGCCGGTGCGTATGAGATTTCGGGACTGGCGCCATGATAATACGTTGGAGCGGGGATAACCGATGTTTCAGGAACGTGCCGGGTAGCCGGATGATGATGAGCACGGCCAGGTGGACGACGTTGACGACCAAGACCTGTTTGTCAGTGTTGAAGCTTGGGCCGGTGTGCAAGAAGCCTAGCAGAACAGTCAAGTGAGCACAGTGGTCATGGAGCGAATGTATGCAGTCCCGGCTCACCTGTATGATATCATCCAGAAGCCAATGTTCGAGAATATCCAGACGTGGGAGAGGCAAGAAAGTCGTGGAGCGGGGGAAAGGTGAAGAAGGACGAATCCCAGAAGAGTGAGGTTGTTATATGCTTCTGAAGGTGGCCGTCCTTCGGAAGGTTGTGGAACCGTGATTGTCCAAAGAGCGGAGAGAGGTGAGTCATTGCAACTCGATGTGATTGCCGCAAAGATTGTGACTCGTGAAGAACAGGAGCAGCATGTATGCGCCGTCCGTTTGGGGAATCTTCTCCCATCTCCGCCGGTCCCGATCGTGATCGCCTCCTGACGCCAAAACCAAGCCACTTGACAGATACCGTTGGCTTTCCAGAATATTCCCCCGGGCGTTAGGGTTAGACAGGAGTGTCTGCTGCACAGGGGTTTCCAGGGAGAGTGGGCGCATACAAGCAGGATGACGTGGCGTGAGTCACGTGATGAGAGGATTCGAATCCCCTCGCGTCACGGTCTGCCTCGCGCGGCGGGAGCAATCGGCTTGTCGGCGGACTTCCGATCATTGTCCGAGACGCGCTTTCAGTTCTCTCCCGCGAGACGACTGACCACCCTCGCTGCTCTCCTTCCCGCTCCCCTCTCGACGACAACGTCGCGCATCCATCCATCCATCTCCCCTCGTCCAAGTGTTGTCCCCACCTCAGCGCTCTCCCCCTGCCCCAATCACCCCGTCCATCCTCCTCGGCATCCACTACTATGGCCCGTCGTCGCACCTGGCGCCCAGCAGACCCCGCCTCGGCGTCCTCAGCACATCCCCAGCCCTCGCCGTCGTCCGATCCAGTTCGTAGGACATCCCAAGGTACCGCTCCGACAAGCAGCCGCGCCCAGCCCCCTGCCCGAGCGCCCTCCGTAGCCGATCCCTCTACGTCGGCACCGGTTGTGCCGGGATCATCCCGACACACTGGAACCGCTGACGCTGTTCCTGGACGACCTCGCCCCGTCTCAGGGCCAGAAGCTCCCGCGCCTGGTCCACCCGACGTGGTTTCTCCCCCTTCCCTTACGAAGGCACTGTCCTTCTCGTTTCCCGAGGTCCGCCTGGGTCATCATGCAGCCCCCTTTCACTTGGACTGACGGGTTATTCAGCTCTGCACATGGCTCGCCACACTGGCCGACGCCGATCCCGTCCTATCCCAGATGTACCGCAACCACCTTTCCACCGAGCTGGACGCATTGTCGAAGTGCGTTCAAGCCGACACTCGGCGCGTGCTTCACCATCAACTGAGTGCTTTCTTTCATAGATCCAAACAACGTCGGCTCTTCAAGTGGCCCGTCCCATTCCCCTTTCGTCGCACCAAACCTCCGCCCTCGGAGGTGGAACAAGCTAGCGTGAGCACTGCCGACCCAGCCACTCGCACGGAAATCATCTCCTACACTCCGGTGACAGTCACCGCGAGAATGCCGAGGCTGACGGCCGTCAGCCTTCTGGTCACCAACTTCTACTTCGGCTTGAGTGAGTCTTTCTTGATCCACACAGCCGGCCCACTCACCTCTGTCCCTAGACCTTCTTCTCGCCCAGTCCTTCCCTGCCAGCACGTTCCGTGATCTCTTGTGGCGCATGCTTGTGACGAGCCGTATCCTGGATTATGTGTCGCTGCACAACCATTCCACCGACATACCGACCATGATGCACTCGGTGGCATTCGTGCAGGGCGTCCGCCCCGTGGATGTCGAGGGAGACGATGTCCTCCAGGACGTCCTGGTCCACGCGTCTCCCGTCACGGTGGACCTTCCCGGGCCGGCACAAGTGTTAGAAAGCGATCGCATGTCACGCTCAAGTCAGACAAGTCGATCCATCAAGACGCAGGTGCGCGAGATGCTGGCCACCGCAAAGCGTAGGCTGAGCTTCAGTGCACCTGAGCGGGGGGACGAGTTCTTGCTGGAACTCACGGGAGTGTCCATCCCCCCTCCAAGCACGGCTCACAGCCAACTCTACAAGCGGTACAAGCGAGAGGCTCGAGAGGCCTGCGCACAGGCACTGGCGGCCGAGCTGGGTGCGATTCCCGTGTATCTCCAGGCCATTCGGGACTGGATTGTCTGGAGCGTCTCGCACGACATGTCCTGGTGGCCGCTCTGTCTGCGCGGTATCATCGCCAATATCTGGGGGCAAGACATACTGCGACAGGAGCACGTCTTGTTTGTGAATTGTGCCGAGGGCGTCTTGTGGCAGTTGTACGTCGGGTTGTTAAAACACCCTTTCGCCCCCCTCCCAACCGTGACCAAACAATTAATCCGTATTACAGATTGTGCGCATTGTTTGCCAAACCCGAATTGCTCGACGCGCCCGGCACTTTCTATTTCATATGCCTCAATATTCGTGAGGCGGCCAAGTGTGTTCGTGAAAACGGCACCGAGACGGCGGAGAAGCCCAGCACCGTGGAATACCACCTACGGAAGACGCTGAGAGAGGCCATCCCACTTGCTCAAACATTCTGTCTCCTGTGTCTGCTGATGTTATCTTACATCAGAACCAAGCGCCCATCGAGCAGCAAGCATCAGTTCCAAGAGCTGAATCCGGATGGCTCCTTCTCTGACGTTCCACTCCTACCGATTAAGGAGCTGCTAGAGGAGATGAGCAGGGATCGGGAATGGTTGAACTGGAAACAATACAAACGCGCTCCCCCATCCTGGACTTTTTAGTTCTATTAATGATGTGGTTTCCCTCAGCTGTTTCATTGCATAGTTGGAGATTCATGTAAATACACATCCTGTGGTAGTGTCCTCGAGCAATATCATCCCACCATGCCCAGTAAATGCAATCGTCCCCAAGCCTCCTCCATTGCCTGGGCTCCACCGTCTTGGCATTCCCTCAGCGCCTCGGTCGCTCCCATCCACTCTTGCTGCCACACCTCCGCCGCTCGTAGCCGGTCGTGGTCAACGAAACAGTCTTGACAGGTCGATGGCTGCCACCGGATTTGGCCATTGGCGAGCGCGGTCAGCGATGCCACCGTGATCTGCGGCATGCGCGCTATTTGCCAGCGGAATTCCATGTCCCCATCGCCTTCGGTGAAATACACCACACGGACCACTCCCAGCCCTTCTAATGCGACAAACACCACCCCTCCGCGGTGGCCGCATAGGAGGGAGCTATGTCCCCAAAGATGAAATACTTTCAGCATGTGCGCGTAATCCCTCGGGCCATCCGGGGCCCACACACAGTCTTTCGCATCCGCATGCGCCCCGAAGAACAGGCGCATCGCGTGCATTTGGAGGTGCCGCAGGTGCGAGCGCGGGCCGAGCTTCGTCATTGGACCTCCGGAGACTCTGTGAGCATGCCATGCACCCTGCCCGGACAGTCACCATTCTGCTCACACTCACAAGGCCCCAGGCACTTACTAATGACCTCAACTCACTTGCCCAAGCACCCACCCTTCCCAGACTGCATAGTTCCTCCGCCCCCGCGTGATCGCGTGGACGTCGCGCAGTGGGACTCGGCCCGGCAAGGCTGACGCCGGTCCGGTCCCCATTGCATACCCCTCGTTGCAGGTCGAGTCTCCGGCTGCCCACCGCTCCAAACAGCAGCGTGCGGTGCACGTCATCCCAGCCAAGGAGCCGACAGTGCTTGAGGTCCTTATGTTGCACCATCGCATCGCCGGTGTGACGAGGCTCGACTACGTCGGGGCGATCGCGTTCGACCGGGAGCGAGAGAGTGGGGAGAGTGGCGTGGACCAAGCGATGCTGCTCTACTTCTTCGCCCTCCCAGGTGACGTCCATATGGTGTTCTATCCACCATCCATCGACGCCGGAGGCCCCTACAACGATTCCAGACAGCCAGCATTCGCTCGGAGTGGAATATGTGCGCAGTAAACTCAGCTCCGCCGGGCGATCCTTCCTCGGTCGGTGGATGCATAGACGATACAACCGTACATCTTCTCGGTTCGATCGTCCCACGACACCCACGTAGATCGCATCTCCTTCGGCGCGACGATTCAAAAAAGTATCACGCCGCGAGGCGTCGTAGAGCACGGCGTCCCATTGCATATGCTGCATATCCACCGTGTCGATGGGCTCCAGGCGACGGTCCAGGAGGTCGTGGGCAGTCACGTTGTACACGCAAATCAGTCGCGTCATGACAACCACGAGGATGTTGTCCACAAACACGGCGCTCTGCGCAAATTCCTGCGGCACGTGTGAGACCTCCCTGTCCGGCCGTAGCGGGGCTCTTACCATCGGTGGCACAACCAAAGCAACTTTCTTCCTCGGACCCCAAAAATAGACATGCGGCGCAGCCTGCCCATCGCATGTCGAGCACAATGTCATTGTTGCGGTACTGGCCAGCGGGCCGCCCAGAGACAGCGCGTGGTCCTGCCGTTCCAGCCGAGCGATCCCCTGGGCGCAACCCAGCGTGTATCGGTGAACGAGACGCTTGATGCGCAGTCTCGAGCTGAATCGTCCACGACGTTCACCGAACGTTCGTGCTTTCGGCGAGATCCGACCGCTGGCCACCCTTACCGACAAGTCCACGTCGATCCGGAATACATTCGGGCATTTGGGGTCGACCACCAGCTTGACCGAATGTACTTCGGGCCCATATGCTGCCCACGACACCAGTCCTCCCAGGGGGCGTGCATCCAGGAGGTGTGGCATCTCACGTGTGTAATCCAGAGTTCGGAGTTCACCGTGGGCGGTAACAACAGCAAGCAAACCGCCACCCATCGAGGCACACAACCATCTTTGCCCATCTAGGGCCACCCGCTGCGGGGGACCCATTCGCTCGGTGGGTTCGTGGCAGTCCAGCGCTTGGTGGGGCTCCCACCAGGTGCGAGCCAGGAGATACTTCGCCGCACCCGCACCTGACAAGCCAGACCACATGGCAGGTGAATAAGGTACTGCCTCTGCGGGCTTGGCCTCGAGGAGCTTGCGGACTCGCAATACCAGGTCGTCGTCGAGGACGCGTTTGAGGGAGCCACAGACCTAAACACACTCCTCAGTACCCTCTACTGGAAGGACTAGCAGGGTTAACCTACCCCTCTTGCACTCAACATGTCCTTCACGTCTAGATGGTCCCCTATCAGGCTCCAGATTTCTCTCGGCGGCCATGCCCCCCCGTTGGTGTCGCTGCCGCGGCTCGTCGTGCTCTGGCCCAACATCCGGTCATTCACGCTCATCTTGTTTGGCATTGCCCTCTATCTCCCCTTGACTCGTGGTCGGGGCAGGTGAGTGAGATTGGTAGTGATGGTGTAGATGAAAGGTGCGCCTCGGACCATATCCCACCCCGGGCCGCCGGTTCTAGGCCATTCCTCCCAAGCACAGCCTCATGATCACATGCCGGTGCTGCGGGGACGCACGCAACTCTTATTCAAATAAGGGTTCAGTGCTGGCTGCGCACCCACAGCATACTTGGCATCATGCTCACATTGATGAGGCCAACATGGTAAGGCTAATGCTAAGGTACATTATGAACTCGCATGACGGCGCAGGTTGCCGGACCTCTCACTCAAGAGGAGAGCTTCTCACCCTTTCCAGCCGCCTAGTGACTACCCTCCTAGCCAACCACCTCCCGCACGTACTCCTCCTCTGTGACCTGGACGCACCTGTCGCACCGTTAAGCCCGCCTCGCCCGATACTGTGCAAGGCGACGATCATTTCTCTGTGCACGCTCCAGCACGGCGATGTCTGGGAGCGCACTGCGCGCAAGGTCTGTCAACTCCGGGGCCTTCATGGTCAGGAGGTCGACCGGCGGGGATTGCAGCGCGTGGTCGTCCGCGGAGAAATACCCCAGGAGACCCCTCATCCGTTCGCCATCGGCCGTCAACGTCCCTGGCTCCGCGCTATCTAACTCGTGATGGATGTGTCGCAGCATGCGGAATCGGGTGGTGTTGTGCGCCCAGGTGGATTCGGCCCACATGAGCCAGGTGATCACGTCGAGGGATGTCACGGTGCGGCCTTGCAGAACAATCCTCGGACGGTCAACCAAGCCCAGGACATCCAGAATGCGTCGTCCGGCCGCCCATCTGCGATAATGAGCGTACGCTGGTTGCATCTGGGGGTGGTCCAGGGGTGTGCATGCCAATGTTATCCACTCCCGAGCAGTTGTGCCCAGGCGCTGATGCACCACGCCCCGAACCTCAGGAGGAAGGTCTTGGGAAGGGCGGGGATGGGCCGGCACCTCCCCAGGGCGGCGGTGATCGGGATGGTCCTCAGGCTCCGGTGGCCATGGGACGTCCCCAAGGCGCCCATGACTTTCCCTCGGCAGGACCGCCTGGCGGTCCCCCTGCCGCTCCTCGGTAATCACTCCGGTCCTCGCCCCCGGCCCAGCGCACTCCTCCCACGCGTCTCTGCCTTCTTGCAATGCCTCGGGAGACACTGTGGAGACAGCAGAGACGGTATGGCCGGGGAAAGTCGGCCGCTCCTCCGGTGCGTCCCTGGATGGGTCATCCAGCCAGTATATACCATCCGAGGTCGACGAGGATTCCTGTGTGCTGTCAGGATCCCCACACCCTTCCGGTGGTCCGCCAAATACCCTGGAAGGCTGCGGTGATCACTCAGCTCTGAAGAAAAGGGCGTGATGGCCGCACCCACCTGGACGAGCTCGCAACTCAGCACGAACAGGCGCCGGTCGCGTGGAAGGTGCTCTCGGGCATACAGGCGTGACAACGTCCCGCTCGGATCGTTCACCATGACCGTGGTGACGGGCGCGATGAGCGCGCGGTGTTTGCGTGCCAGCATATCTGCCACCCGCGTGAGATGCCAACCTCCATGCGCCATATGTCCCGCCTCTTGAATGCCGCGCGGCACCCGTGAGAGCCACAGATGATGCCGAGAATATTGAGGCCCTGGGAGATGCCCCTCCTCAGTGCTCTGCAGGGCTGACCATAATGCCCCCAACGACGTGCGCACCACGACCCCGTCGACTTCACAATCTTGCCGACTCAGTCGCACCTCTTTCATCAGCTGATACCGTAGGTTAGCGGCGTGATGGTCCTCGATTTGGAGCATGACGGCTACCACGACGAATTGCTGCGCAGATGAAGCCGGTACAACGCTGAGCGGGATGCCTCCGGGATCACCGAGGGCAGCAGCGGAGCCCGGGGGCATCCCGAGGGTGAGAACCGGTTGGGGAGATGGGCCAGAGTCTCTCGCGGCCTCTCTCGGGGCGCTGCAGCAGAGTGTTGGCTGTACCGCATTGATTGGAGCCGATACATCCGGAGGGACGAATGCGTCACGGGAAGCGCCGTGCCGCCGTGACTCCGCGGCATTGGCAAACCGGTGACGTCGCGTCGTACGCGGGGTCTCCAGCGCTGGAGCGTCTGGATCGTCCTCAGGCGGTCGACCGGTAGGCGGCGCGGCGGTAGGGGCCGATATGCTCGTGCGCGGGGTATCACGGACCGGTGATACCCGATCTCCCTCAGGGGGGCTCCGCAGGGGGGCATCAAGAAGGGCGGGTGTCGGAGGCATGATCGCGTTTGCATGACCCAGCGAATGGGTGGCCACGCGGGGCGGGGAGATGCAAGATCCCTCTTCACTCGCCTGAACCATGGTCAGTCATTCCTTCACTAGCGACATGAACGAAGGAGCACTAGAAGGCCACGAGAGGGGGGGGTTCGGGGTGCATGCAGCGCCGGCCCCGTGTCCGCAGGCGCGTCGTCCGTGGGGCTGCCCAGGAGTGCTTCGATTTCCTGCGGAAGCTGTCAAGCCAAGATCGCCATGTTGGTGCATGGGGGTACCCGCCTGTTCTTCTGCCGCCAGAGGGCCCCTGGCAGCGTGCGTGCCGACCGGATGGGGCCCGCGGGCCCCTACCGGGACGGACAAACCGGCGTTGTGGCCCGCTGGCCGCACCAGGCGAGCCGAGATAGGTGGGAGGAATCGTGACCGCAGACGCATGCCCAGCGGCACGCCATCCCCCTCATGGATGTCTGGCATGAAACGCGAGGGGGCGGGCGTCAAGTTTCGCGAGGTTGGGGAGGGGGTCCAAGAGACAGAGGCGTGTGGAACGAGGACCCGGCGGGGAAAGGCACTCATATCTGGAGGTGATGCGGGCGCGATGTTGATATCACGTGGCTCAAACCTTGCGGGACTCCCCTCCCGACAAGGTTCCATCCGCGTCTATCTCACGGGGTTCACGCTTGGGATGACCGCGGAACTGGAGAAGGACCTGGGAGACCCCAGGTTCCATGAGCCGAGGAATATCAAAGGGAGGCATAAGTCGCCGGAGGCCTGATGCCCCATTGCGACCCATCATACACCGGTCCGGAGTCTGCTGTGCGCACGGCATGTCGTGGTGGTCAACCATCCACAGGCCCTCTCTGCCAAGCTCACTGGCCGATGGACCGTCTTCATGATGGTGTCAATTATTTGGGGAACTATTACACCGCGACCGGTCGATATGACACGTTTGGCGAGGAGCGCCACATGCTCGTAGGTTAGGTAATTATATGTGGGCCGTACGACAGAAATGAAACGGAAATCATGCAGGGATTACATGAGAGCCACCGCCTTCTCCAACAGACCCGACACCGAGACTATTACACGGAACGGGTCCATTGCACCGTCCTCGCGGCGCCCGGTGCCAGCCTCACCGGCGGAGCCTCCAGAGCACGCTTTTGCCCTTGCTTGGCCGCGACGTCGGCCGGTTGAGCCCGAAACCTGGCAGGGACGTGCCAAATTTCGGGCAGCACGCAAGCCAGGTAGGTTTCATAGTTGACCTGGGAGCGCATCAGCCAGTCGATGACCTGGTCCGCAGCTTTCGTCGCGCAGACCCGCTGCGCGCGGAACTTCTCCTGCGCCCACAGGTCCTTCCAAAGCTCCTGCCATTCATCGTTAGGCGCATGAAGCCGGTCTTCCTCCTTGACCAAGTAGACAGCGCCCATGAGGTTGTGAAGCGGCCAAAGGACGTGTAGCGCTAAAGACCCCCGCTTCAGACGACCGTGCCATGCAGCCAGACAAGCTTTAACGCACCGAAATCGCGCTTGAGTTCCGCAGGGCGCACACTCTGCGTCCAGAAGTCCCGCCCTTGCATCCTGGGGCACCTTTGCATGACGTCACATGCATAGATCACCATTCTTTGCATCCACGGTATGGTCTCGATGACCTCCGAGTTGACGAGGTCGGACCCCAGGTGTGCATGGAGCAGCCGGCACATGAGGATGTCCCGCACCTGGGTTGCGCAGTAGAACGAGCTGCCGGCCGTGTAGACAGGCATGGGTGACCATACCGCGTGGATGGCCCCGGAGCATTGCAGCCTGTGGGAGTGTTGTGAACATGAGATGGTTGCGCCCGAGTCGTGCCACTCACCAAGTGTCACGACAGGTGATATAAACACCATATGCCGGCACGCCGGCGCGCACAAGATCATCGGGCCGAGCGCCGGCGATCCACGTACCATCAATGTGCTCGGACGCCGTCTTGTGAAAGACCGTCCAAAATTTGCCGGCAGGTAAATAGAGCTCCTCGAATGGGCCCTCGGGCGTCATCTGCGCCGGGATGCGCAAGTCGAGCCCGGCGCGTGGCTCCACCCCTACGCCGAGGCCCGCGCAGTCCGCATGGCGGCGGGAGTAACTGCCACCGGTGTTGGCCATATGCCAATCCTCCTCCGCTGCATTGGTACCCCGGTACATGCCCGTTTTCGTCGCGGTCGCCGCGACGCACACCTTGTGACTGGCCAAGGCGCTGGAAAGCAGTGGAATCAGACCATCGCTGGAAGGGTGGCGAAGGAGACGACACCCACCTAACCCCGGCGATCGGTTTCGTGTGCGTGCTAGGCTGTGGCAGATATAGGGCGTTCCAAGCCGGGGTGGACTTCGGCCGGTCGTTGCTGAGTTCTATCGCCTCTCTGAGCGACATGTGGAAGTACCAATCATTGGTACCGCCCTCAAGGGTGCTCGATACACTCTTCTCCGTGCGCTTCGACTGGTCCGGGAACAGATCCGTTGGCAGAGCGGAAGCCACTGGGAAGGGCGGTCAGGTCATTGGAGGCACGGACGGATCACCAAAGGTACCAACGACTTACGCAATCCTTGAACGGGGGTGTGCACATGCAGCACTTTCCCCAGCGCCTCAGGGTCCCAGGGAATCGGGGTGGGGTTGGTGCCCTCTATGAAAATGTGGTGGGTGGCTGCCATGTCTAGTAACATGTAGGGCTCCGCTTTGCGGTACCAATCCGCGTGAATTATGATGATCGGGATGCCGTCCCACCTAGCGGGCACGTGCGGGTACTTCGTCTCCCAACCGGGAGCGCCTTTCTCGGTGTGCTTCGGTGGGGTCACGACGGTCAGGTGGGGAACGAGGCTTCGGAGATCATCCCGAGCATAGAGCTGTTCATTATGAGTCTCCTGTACGACAACCCGGCCCAAAGAACACTGACGTTCGATGTGGGACTGGCCACCTCCATATGGCTACTCCCGCTCTGTCTCCCGTTGCTACGCACGATCATGCGGTCCGATTTGATAGGGAATGGCAGCCGGAATTTCTTGCCCGGGTCCTGAGTCGCAAATTCAAACACTTCATACGGCGCGGACTGCGTGGGTTTAGAGGTTGCGCGTCCTCACTGCCAGGCGTCACTCACATTTTCAATCACGGTCGGGGCGGGAAGCACGGCATCATGGGGCCCATCCTGGTCCCCGTCGTCCTCTGCGCGCTCTCGTTCCGGGGAGGTCGGGGCCGGGCCCGCCCCCACCTCCAGTAGTTTGAGAAAGTCGTCTTCTTCGCCATCGGGCTCCGGCGAACGGTCGAAGCGCACCGTACGTTTGGCGCGGGTCACGAACGTGTGCATGGAGTCCTTCACAGCCCCCTGCCTTTCGCGGACAGTCATTGACGCCGGTTCGAGGCCAGACAACTTCTGGGCAATGTCGAGAGGCAGACCAGCCATCCACGCGTCCTTGCTCATAGCCGTAACACCTTCATCATCGCTATCGTCGTCTAGATCGAGCGGCTTGTCCGAGTCCTCCCCCTCCGATTGCGGTGAGAGCGGTTTCTGGGAGGGCCTATCACGCCGGGGGCGCTTTCTTGACCTCGACGGAGCAGCCGATGATGACGGGCGTTTGCGGCCCTCTTGCACATTGGTGGAGGCGCCGTCACGTCGTGCCCGCGCCTGCGCACGAGTTACGGCGCCCGTGTGCTCCGGCGCCACCGCGGGAGCCCCAGTCTCGGGCTCCAGCTCCTCGTCCTCCTCCATCCCCTCATCCCCGTTCCGCCCATTGTCCTCCTCCAGCACCTCGTCCTCCTCCATCCCCTCATCCCCGTTCCGCCCATTGTCCTCCTCCAGCACCTCGTCCTCCTCGCTCGGGTCGACCTCGGTAGCCTCTTCGTCCGAACCCGAACCCGGCTGTAGTCCCTGAACTCGCGTGGGGTCCGAGAGTGCTGGGCCCATGACGTCTCGGACGGGGGAGGGAGGAGGGGAGAGGCCACCGAGCCCCTTATCCGCTTTGGGCACCTGATGCGCCCGGGCCAGCGGGTTGACCGGGATGGAGGCGAGCGCCTGAATCCCCGTCACCCCGTCCGTCACCCCGTCCCGTGGGTCAAGGCGAGGCTCCGGGACGACCGAGACGAGCCCCTGGGTGTCCACCACCGGGGTGGGGCCCGGCTGCATCAATGGTGTCCGCCAATCTCCGTTCGGGCGCAACATCGGTCGAAGACGCTCCCATATGGGTCGCATATGGTCCCGAATGTGCAGCCGCATCCCGAGGCGGCTATGGATGCCCTGCGAGGCCGCGTCGATTGCGCATCGGAGCGTGGCCTGCTCGAACATTTGTGCAGGCCATGTCGAGGAATCACTCTCCTCCCACGGCACTATGGCGCGATACTTTCGAGCGCGCTGAACGGCAGGTTGTCAAGGGGAAGGAGACGATAACCCGAAACACAACTCACATGTGTGGGGACGTGGAGCCCCAGATCGTTGGTGAGGAACGAATTTTCCAGATACACCCCGAGGAGGCCACACGTCACGGCCGCTACCGCGGGGGAGAGCATGTCAGCCACGGAATACCGGGCGCGGTGCCAGTACGCCTGCAGCACTGGCATGCCGTGGTCGTTGAACTGGAGTGTCTAGAGGGTGCTGTCAGCACAGCATGAGGGCGACGCATATATCGCACGTACGGTTAGACCGGCGATGGTACTGGCCAGCAGCGCGAAATTCGAGACCACGACGCTGACGTGGGAGCGAACCCCCCCCTCGCTGATGGCTAGAGACGCCAGTCGAATCTCTGCTGAAGCCTCCGTCTGAACGCCTTCCTCTACCCATTCTGCGATCTCTACATCGAGCTCATCGAGGAATGTCTCCGCTTCGTCTGCCCATCCATTGAGCCGGGTCGTAAATCGCAAGCACCGCGCGTTCACGTCGTGGTTGCGGGTAGTGTCTTGGTACAGATAGGGATTGACATAGAGCCTCCGGGGATACATGCCGGGCGCGTCAGGCACCGGAGGCGGCGGCTCGTCCGGCACGTCCAGACGACGCAGTCGATCGCAAAGCTGGTAAAAGACGTATAGCCAACGCGCCCCATGGTCCATTGCCCGGCTGCGCGGGCCGCCGAGGAGTTCGTTAACCTTGACACCCTGAGCCTGGTGGAGTTGGGTCGGAGCCTGGGATGTCTGGAAAAACCACTGGACAATGTGGGACTGCACCCTGGGGATGGCGGTCTGCAGGAAGTCGGGCAGGGGGGCGACCAGGGGAAGCTGCGTTTCGGGCACCGGATACCTCGGTTGGATCCACTCGCCGAACAGCGTCATGGCATTCTCATGTTGCAATATGAGCTGAAGGTCGGGCGGCGGGTTGGGCGCGGTAGGTAGACGGCTCATGGTGGGAAGAGCAGCGCTCATGATACGGAGAGGATAGGCGACCGAGGATGGTGTAGAGGGAGTGCGATGAGTGGCGGACGCACCGTGCGACGCGAGACGGAAGGATGTCCAGGGGCGGTGTAGGGAAGGGATTCGAATCCCCTCATCACGTGGCGCGGAAGCTGATGTACTCGCAATCATTCCTAAGTCCTACCCTAACTGCGTTCAGCCGGCTGGCCCACTGGGACCTGCTTCTACACCATGACCTCCTACCCCTCCCGCATCTCTGCCTTCCCCGCATTAGACCGAAGTTGGTTCAGTGAGGGAGGCATTGCCTGGGTGCCGAACCAAGCGAAGAGTCCCTTGCTGAGCTTCGATGACCGCCCACGATTCCAGCCGATTTGCGTCTTGGATCGCTGGGAGCCCCATGATCCCTCCCACCCGGACGACCCGATAACTCCAGAGGACTTTTGGCGGCGTGCACTTCACCTGCGTACCCACCTTACGCTGACGGGAGACATCATCCCCACCAGTATGGAGTCAGTGGTTGTGGAGCACGACAATACACCCTTCCTCCCGCCTCACTTCCTGCGACCGCCTTTGGCAAGCCCTCAAACATGGATTCCGACGAACCTCCGCGATCGGGCAGAGTTCTGGGCTTACACGGGCTGCATCCAAGCGCGAATCGACACGACGAGTGTGGCGCTGTGCGGCACGGGATATGGACCGCAATGGCACCTTCTGTAAGTGTGCGCCACTAGGTATCTGCGACACTCTGTGCTGACCACTTAGGCCCCCTGCTGTCGCATATTCCGAGGGCAAGGCGTTCCTTGATGTGGTGGCCCAGGGCGTGCAGTTCGTACTCTGGCGACCGGCTGCTACATGGGCACCTCTCTGGTGGACCTGGATAGGGGCACAACTGGGAAGACCGGGTGGTGAGGCAGCGGACTGGGGCGATGAAGCCGTTCCCGGGAGCCTGTTCATCCCAGCGGGCATGGAGGATACCGAGTGCGATCCATTTCATCCTCGGCGTCGATTCCAGGTCGGGAGCGCGTCACGGATCGCTGGCTCGGTCCTGGGGGAGGCCACGCGAGCGCCGTGCGACGATCAGGACTGGGGCGAGAGTGGGGAGTCAGCGGAATACCACGGTGAAGTGAGCAGCGCCAGGTCTGGACCGCGGATGACTTCGGTGACGACATAGATGTACAGCCGAGACAATTGAATTAAGGTTCCATCTCATGCCCAGGCGATGTGACCGGATGCAAGGGTCAACATGTGCGGGTGGCTGGTTCGCCTGGCGCAGGCAGGTCGGTTAAGATCACTGGTCGTCGGACAAGGCTGGGGGCCAACGGCCCGTCCATCAATCCCGGCGATCCCGCAGTACGATCATGGAGGCGCATGTCGCCAGTGCCATCCTGCAGTGGAGAGCACGTTGGGAGACCGTCATACGGCGTATCACGCGTGCCTCCTGTCAGAACCATGGTGATGAGCCGGTCCTGATTCGCGCGGCCGAACTGGGCACACAGTTCTTGTCCGATACGGCGCAGGTGGGTGGTGGCTTCAGATTGGGACCATTCGTCTGACCAAAAGAGTCACAGTTGGCCCCGATCTTGCATGCGCAAGAGGTCGGGTGGGCAGAGGCGTCTGTATCCGAGGCCTTGGGAGAGCTGGAGACCGCGCGAGTCCAGACAGACCAGTCTATCACCTCAGTTGTGCACGCGGGCGTTTGGAGTGCGACGGGAGGGAGGCCTCGCTTGGACCTGGATGCGACTTGGCTCCAAGATGCACTGCGATTGGCCACGCCCACTGAGGTTGGAAAGCTCTTCGGGGTTAAGAGGAGAACGATCCGGCGACGCGTGCTAGCCCTGGGCTTGGGGGAGCCCGAAGAGCAGCCGATCCGGCGTGTGGGCAACACGGTTGTTGTTCGGCGAATGCACCGCCCGAGGTGCAGCCACAGCGATGACGAACTGGATGCCCACGTGCTGGCCGCCCTGGAGCTCTTTCCCCGATTTGGTCGCCAGATGATGCAAGCGTTCCTCGCCCTACAGGGCGTCCGGGTGCCTCAACATCGGCTGCAGCACGCTTTACGCAGGGTCGCACCCAACCGAATATTTGGGGAGAGGCACCACGTCAAACGCAGAGTGTATTCAGTCGCAGGCCCGAATGCGCTCTGGCACATCGATGCGCAGCTAGGGAAGTACGCTCATCGCCAGTGCACTCCGATCGTGCTGATGTAGGAGGGCAGGTCTTCGACGCTTCGGCATCGCCATTCACGGCATCATCGATGGTTATTCGCGGCTGTGCGTGGGTATAGGGGCGCACACGAACAACACCAAAGCCGTGTTCTTCGAGCTCTTCCGTGATGCGTGCGCGAATTACGGGACGCCGTCCAGGGTTCGAGGGGACCATGGGCGAGAGAACCTGGCCATCGCGGGATGGATGGAAAGCAAACGGGGCATGAACAGGGGCTCCTTCTTGTGGGGACGGTCAGTTTGAGCACTTACCTCCTGTACGCCATGCTGACCATATTGGGTGGCAGCTCTGTGCACAACATTCGCATTGAGCGACTCTGGGTGGATGTGACAAGAGGCTTTGGGTCAAAATGGAAAGACTTCTTCACGGCGTTGGAGGTCTACTCAGACCTTGACCCCAGCAACGAGGAACACCTGTGGCTCCTCCACTTCCTGTTCCTCAACAAAGTCAACCAAGATGCCGCGCTCTGGCAGAAGGTGTGGAATGAACACCGGCTGAAACTGCCGGAGGGGGGGCGGGCCTCCCCGTCGCAGTTGTGGTATTTCGGTCAGTTGCAGAAAGGCGCCCGGGGACTGTCGGATGCTCTGTGGGATGATGATGATGACTACTTGCGCCAGGACGCCACGAACGACGGGGAGGAAGACGAGCACTACGAAATGACCCCGGAGGAAGGCGGGGGGCATATGTACGGTGTGGACTGGACAGACATGGACACCACACCCATCGTCCAACATCTCCGCGTCAATCATCCAGAAAATATGGCAGAGGTTATCGTCGAGGACCCCGCGTGCCCCCTGAATGCAGAGGGGATCTCATGGCTACAGGCCGTGTTGGCCAAAATGCCCGACACTCACAGCCAGGAAGGCATGACCCTGGTTTGGGAGAAGGCGCTGGAAGCTTTTGAGCGCATCCGGACGCATGACGACACAGACGGGGAGTAGGAAGGGAATGGACGAGGATCCAATTGAATATTATTTGCTATGAGGATACACCAACTCTACAACGTCGTGTGCCCCCTGGGGGCCGTAATCTCGGTGAATAGGAACGTGTCAAAGTCCAGACCTGTTCCATAATCACCCATGAGGAGAGGGTTGTCCGGGTGCGAGATGACCGGGAAGACGACGACCCGGGTGCAGGTGGAGAAACGTAGTCCCTGAGCCTCCGTGTCAAACCGAATCTGGAGTGCACTGTGAGGCTCGAGTGCCTTTAGGAGGTGAGGACACTCACGGTGATCTTCCCTTCGGCGCTGGTCGCCGGCGGCTTGGGTAGCGCGTCTGAGCCGGTTGCGGTCCGAAGGAAATGGCGCGTTCTGAACAGAGGGTGGAGGGCATCCGCCGGACCAGTGTCCGGCGGCCACACAAACCGTCCAGACTGGAGGGCTTGGTCGAGCTGAGGAGTCACTCCAGCTCCGGATAGGAAGGCTTCCAAACGCAGCTTGACCTGCTCCTGGACCGTCTGAGACGCGGTGCGATGGAAGTGCCACTGCAATCGAGCTAGCAACTGAATGGGTTGCTCCAGACGCTCCCGGGCGCAAGCGGCCTTCACAAATGCCGGGACGCCGCCTTGGTAACGTCGGGGGAGGAGCTACAGCACCTGATTAGCATAGAGGCCATTGGGATGCTCGCGCTGGAACGGCTTACCGTAAGCAAGGAGGGGCCACTGTGTAGTGGGAGGTCCAGTCCTTTGCGGAAAAAGAGGACCTCCTCAGGCTCCGGCGCGTCCAGAGGCAGAGGCAGGCTGGCCTGGCCAATGAGCCAGCGGTGCCACTTAGTATACATCTCATCAGACATAGGAAATGAGAACCGGGATGGCTATAGGATTGTTAGCCAAACCTTGCGAGGCGGCAGGAAATCAAACATGACCTGGATATCTAGGTGCTCATAGATGTATGTCGCCAGTGCGTACTGGGGGTGGTTCTTCTCCTGCAGGGTGATCAGTCTCTGTGAGGTAGTGGCAGCTGGGAGACGCACCAGAGATTGTTCCGGTGGGAGGCAACTGCCACCGTGAGACAGAGCCTTCCAAAGGGCGACGGCCTGATGAATTCGGGGTTCGAAACGGCGGAGAGTGGGGAGCGACACAGGGCCACCAGCAAGGACCCGTTCGAGGAATGGGGGGCTGAGCATGGGCGGTGCTTGCTCCAGGAGGCACAGGAACGCCAGGCAGACCGCGCCGGCCAGGGCACAATCGAGCTTGGCTCCCGAGGACAATGGAGCCAGTGGGGCCGCCGAGGAGAAGTCGCGCACTCGTAACGTAACATAGTCAGACAAGCCGACGGGCACAAACACGCCCCGTGCAATCAGGCGCAGAGTCAGACAGCACAACACATCCATAGTCGTCCCACGGCCTCGGCTCTTGGCACCCCTGTAGGCCTGCGTGAGAGTCTGATAGGCGGAGAGTAGACAACGTCCTTACACGGTGATCCAGTGGCGGAGAGTCAGAAGATTCCGAAGATGGGCGAGCTGATGGAGAGGGCTGCTGTCCAGGCGGACCAAAGGAGTCACCGCGGCACGGAGCCATGCTTCCAGCTGAACAGCAGCGCCCTCGGTGTCGTCGCCGTGAACGGTGGGACTAGGGCCCCATTGTTCTATGCCGGACGCGGCCCGCATATGGCCGATAAGCTCTTTCGGCGATGTGAATTCGGCACTCGGGAGACGGAAAACCGGCGCTGGAACGGGTGGATTCGAGCCCAGGAGTCGAGAGCTCCGCACCGCCGGGTGGACCATTCCAGGGCCCGGTTGGCTGGAATGAAACAGGTCATCCAAGCTTTGAAGAATCCCCGACCCCGCAGGAGCGCCAGCATGCTGGGATGCCCCCGCGTGGACGGGGCGCAGAGAAGACGACGATGGCAGATGGAGAGGTGCAAGGCTGGTAGGAGGTCTTCCGGCGGAACAACTGGGAGGCACCGGTGGAGCGGGACTAGGGGGACGGACAGGAGAATGCTCCGCAGGCTCAACACCTCTTAGTAGCTCGTCCAGCGACGGCAGCTCGTTGGAGCTAGACGAATCGCCCTAATGTGAGTCAGGGAGGCGTTTGGAATCCACTGGGAGGAGCATACCGAGATTTCCATGAGGTCTTGCGGCGTGATGCGGTCCCGGGTCATTGCCCGAATCAGGCCGAAACTGCCAGACATGACAGTGCCACGTAGTAGCTTGCCAAGATGACCATTGCGAGGGACTACCCACAGCATCAGTTGTGTGTGAATCGGTGCCATTGCCTCATGCTCACCTATGTGGAGATCCGGGTCGGAATGGTTGGGTCTTCCCCCACAGTCCTTCCAAAGCTCAAAGGCGGTCATATGGGGTTTCTGTTCAAGAGCAATGAGCATGAGCTTGTCTCCTGCTCCCTTGCCTTTGGCGGGCAACCAAGAGAGGGTGGGGTAAGTGGAATGGGTGTGGAGATTGGGTGGGCTTGGCGGGGGGAAATGAAAGGGTGCAAGGATGGGTTCGAGCAGACGCGCAAATTCCAGAAGGGGTGTAACAGCGGGCACGGTGAGGTCGGCGACGAGGCCATATCGGCGAGAGCTGCAGGGGTCGAATGAGTGCCAGGGCCTCAAGCGCAGAAACCTCGGTACGCACCTGGAAATGAACTGGTCACGGGCGACGCGATATAACAGGTTTTGCTGCGAGGGGAGAACAATCACAAGGACAACATCAATGGGGTGGACCAGAAGGAATACAGGTTGCGAGTGCACGTACCTGCTTGGGGGTGGTGGAGAAGGCCCCCCAGATACGAATGATGACACAGAAGCGGACATCACGTGGAAGGGTATCATCGCGTGCACCCGCTTTTAGGCGCTTGGCGGGCTTGGCAATCTTGGGAAAATTGCGAGCGGCACTTTCCGATCGCTTCAAGTTCGCAGCTCTCGCGCCGGTTTGCATGGTGAGGGCAGTTAGGAGATGAGGTGGGAGGGCGGCCTGCGTCGCGTGTGGTGATCCAGGGGTCGGGGAAGAACGTTCCAGTAGTGAGAGACGCATTCCGGCATCTCGACGTGGTGTGCGTGCCTGAGATGCGGCAAGCCAGGAAGGCACGCCGGGTAGCGGTTGGGAAGGATCGGTGGGATCTCCAGGGGCCCCAGGAGAGCCAGGATGACCAGGGGGCCCTACAGGCGCGAGTTGAGAAACCGGGGCGATGCCTGGGGGTACCGCGAGCTCATCTGGAAGGAAGTGGTCGCGGAAGGGATGCAGGCAACGACATATGGCATCTTCGGGTGGCAGACCATAGGTGGTCAAGTCGGCGGGACGCCCTGGAGGGAATCGAAAGTAGGGACAAGAGCAGACTGTTGCTGCTCCAGGAGCAACGACAAAGCAGTGACCCGACAATGGAGGCATAGACGAGGCGAAATGCGATGTACCGGGGAAAGGAACGTGTCGGGTAGGGCAGCGGCATGGGAATTATAAGGTCGATGCACTGATGTTGACCGCGAGTATAAGGTTGGAAAAACAAAGTTCAAGGGCGCCTCTTGGGACGGAACATGTACGTTGCCGGGGAGCAATGACGTACCGTGATAACTGGGGACCCCGGGAACTCTTGCTCGACCCGCGACGCGAGGCCGGCCAGCGGCAGGGCCGGCTGACACGCCAAGCGGCCGGAAGTATCATTGGCTCCGTGCAGCCACCTGAAAGCCTTTGCTGCGGCAATTCCCCTTTGCTGCGGCAGAAGGGGTCTTTTGCTGCAGCGAAAGGACCCCTGCCGCAGCAAAACACGTCTTGCCGCGGCATGAGTGCTGCACCACAGCGGAGTGCTTACTTTTGTCCCATGAAAGCCCCCATAAAATTCTGTCACGCCCTGATTCCCGAAGAAGACGGGATGGTCGACGGCCGAGCCAAAAAATGGCCCTTTGGCTCCGCTGATAGAGGCTCTTTGTTGACATATGGACGCGCCGGAACAACCAAACTTGGTTTGAGTCGGGCGACGCGCATATACAGTATGTGACGCAACAACTTTTCGCCGGCTGTCTGCCCTTTTGGAATATATCGTTGGTTCCCTCAAGGCTGCGTCGCCTACGACAGAGATTGTGCCGTTTCAGAATGTACATGATTGTATGACTGCAGGGGATCGACCGCGAGCCGCACAGTTCGGGACATACTGTATACGGGAAATGCGCAATGAACAAAGGATCATGCACTATTCTGCCACAGGTGAAATGCATCCTCCAAGTACGCACATACCCAGCTCTGTGCGCAGGACTGAACCTCGCTGCGATTTTCCCGTGTACACTTGCCCAACTACGCTTTGCCCTTGTCAACCTCCTTCCCAACCCTCTCCACCCCAGCCCCCACCGCCACCCCTCCGCCCGTAACAGTCCTCCAAACCTGCGCTCTCCTATTCTCCCCTCCGACAGCCCACACACCTTCCGCCCCTCGCTCTCCCTCCTTCTCGGCGCCCCTGATGCGCCAGTCCATGCCCAAACATCTGCCACCCTCCCTCTGCACCCTCCCCGAGCGCCCCCTGGGCGCTCTCGGAGCGCCGGAGAGTGAGCTGTCCGTTGCTGGTGGAGCGGAGGTCGAACATGCACACGAGTCTGTCGGAGGTGCCTGTCGCGAGCAGAGAGGCGGGCCTGTCATGCGGTCCAGTATGAGGTACACCCTATCTGTGTCATCTGCTGGCTGTCAGCTTCAGTCGAGGTTTAGAGAAGGGAGGTAAAGGCACACCCTATCGAACCCTTGCTACCGGATCTCCGTTTCCCCTGGCGGGCAGACAGTTCCACCCAGTCGCGAAGACGCCGTTCCCGTCTGTATCCCATACCATCCTCGACATCTTCTCGATGTGCTCCCGCAGAGTTAGCGAAGACGCTTTGCGGTACACCTCTGTCACAGGCGCGGAGTGCGGCGAGAGGTGTGCAGCAACTTGTGCACCTCGGAGTGGACAGGCGCCGTGTTGTGGTACGCGATCGAGAGGGCTTGTCCCGGCAAATTGATGCTGTCGTATTGTCCCTGACTCGGCCGCCCGGCAGCCGTGAGGAGGACGAGCTCGGCATTCCCCGCTGTCGCGCGCGCGTTCCTGTCCGTCCGACGCATCCCAGTCCAATTCAGAGTTTGCAAGTCTACTTAGGTTACAGCTTATTCACTGACACTGTTTTGCCCCTTTATCCGGTCACGATGGTGCGCAGCACAAGCTGACCGCCCCGCTCTCCCTCTGTGTTCGCACTGAGCTCGCTGTCCCCGCCAACCCGCGCGATGTCCCTCCTCTCCCTGCCCGACGAGCTTCTCCTGCTCATCCGCTCCCACCTCCCGCTCACGCTCCTCGCCCACCTCGTCCTCTCCCACACCTGCCGCCGCTTCCTCCACCTCTCCACCGAGTCCTCCTGGCGCGCCCTGCTCTTCCGTCTCCGGTTCGGCAGGCCATTGTGTAATACGACGGGGAGGAGGCTTGGGTGGAGGGAGCTCGTGCTGGTGTTGATCAGACATGGGAAGGGCTGCCAGAGGGCAGGGTGTAAGGGGACCTCCGGGCTGTCGTTCCTCGGTGTGCACCTCTTCTCATCTCACGGGTGCAAGCTGCTGATTGAGTGGGTGGGGTGGCAGATATGGAGACCTCCGTGCAAACGGAGCTCATAGGCCCTATCGCCATCCTCACAGACCAAGATCCATTCCGCTTCCACCCGCTGCATTTCACAGTGCATGGCCATCCGCAGAGCATGTCGCACGACGGTCCTCACGCGCACACGCATACCGCCCCACCCGCCGCCAGCACAGGCACCCCGGGCAGCGGCACAGCCGACCTCCCCATCCCCGAGTCCGCACAGGCCCACGCACCTGCATATAGCCTCACCCTCCCACGCGTACTCCAAGCTCATCTGCCCTTCCCCTCCTACCCGGGGCGCACACCCTCCTCCCTCCACACCCTCGCCCTGCACGGCGCTACCCAGCGGTACGCGCCGCTCTGCCACCATCCGAATGCGAGCTGCGTGCTGGCGACATGGCCGGCGGCGAAGGAGCTCAGACTGCCGTTCAGGATCCTGGGTGAGAGGCTGGAAGTGACGGTGAGGAACGAGGAGGGGGTGACGCTGCTAGACCTGTCGCGGGCGCTGGTAGACGCGTGAGTCCTCCTCCTCCCATCCCGCTACTGGGCTGACTGCTAGGCTGGGCTGTGCTGTGCTCATATTGAACTGGATCAGGCTGCTGGCAGAGCCGGACGACGAGGTGTATAACACGGTCATGGAGACGTATGGCGCGCGGGACGATGTGGTGAGCTTTGGGCTCGTGCAGGCGCTGCGAGATAGGGGGTTCATGAACGATCATGAGTGCGTCCTGTTCCTCCCGTTGCTGTGGTTTATTCCTTGCAGCGGATCTGCTCCTCAAGCCGTGGTGCTGTCTGATACGCCTGATGTTGTGTTCGTGTTCCTATTGCCTCCTCCGATATCGCGCGATTTCTGCTCTACGGGCTCTTCTGCCCTTTGCCGCTCTCTCGCACGCACGCGTTCACTCTGCAGCTCTCCTTCCATCCGCTTCCTCCTCCGGCATGCCCCGCTCCGCTCCCTGCTGCCGATCACCGGTCCCCAACCAGTCACGCAGCCTGCCACTCCTCGGACCTGCGGCGCTTCCCCTCCTTCCCCATGCTCCCTGCTCCGCTACCTCAAACCACCGCTGACCGACATTCACAGATGGCCGCTCATCCAACTCCTCGACGAGTACGACTACGGTGACACAACCTGGGAGGGGTATCGGGCGTGGGTGGATAATGTCCGAGGGCATTAGGCGCGGGGCAGAGGGAGGAAAGGTTTGGCTCGGGCGATGGGAGCGATGGACGCGATGGACGCGCTATACCCGCCAGGCCTTAGCCATCGTCAGCCTAATTCGGCTTATCAGTCCGGAAGCAGATCAAGGCGCGATCCGATCGGAGTTGACGAATCGGTGACGAGCATCTATGCGCACTTGCTTCCAAGCCATCCTGACTATAGATCAGCTCTACAATGCCAGTCTCATTAAGCTTGTTATCCCGCAACCTCGCTCCACACTATCAATTGGTATCAGAGGTTCTCGAGGATGGACGCACATCCGACCAAAATGGCGGTCATTGCCCTGACCTCGCTCGTCTTCTGATGATCTGCGAGCTGCAAAGACCCCGTGCATGCGCTGGCACATGCACCCTGGTCTCTTACTTGCATCTTGTCGATCTGTATCCACTCCGAAGCTATCGCCTCTACGTCTTGCTGTATTGAAACCATCATTGTCATCGCACATGGCAGACCTATCTCTCTTCGCAGCCGAGCTACGCAGGGCATGCGATACGTTGGAGAATCTCGTGAAGACGACAGCTTCCGCCGAACCAGAGGCTGCTGACAATGTGCCGTCAGCCGAGGATCCTGACGCTACCGCCAGTCATATAATCGAAGCCGACTCCATCCCGCCGCATGATAATGCCCCGGTCGAGGACGGCCCGAAATGGCTCAACCCAGAACCGGACAAGTCCGACAATGCCGAGATCTGGCGGACCTACGTGGAGGAAGCGGACAAGCATGACGCGGCGCTTATGAAGCGGTGGAACGAGGGGATTGACGTCTTTCTCCTCTTTGTGAGTCTAGTGTGACCGTTCATGTGTCATACTCACAGAGCGTTGTAGACTGGCTTGTTCTCGGCGATACTCTCCGCCTTCCTCGTCCTCGCGTGGCCTGCTCTCCAACCAGACTCTTCTCAGGCTACTTCGGATGCACTGGCCGCCATTTCTCAACAGCTCCTTCTTCTCTCCTCCGGCCTGTCAATGAACGCGTCAGCGGCGTACCAAACCCCGAGCTTTACTCCGCCGCGCTGGGCCTTGGCAGTCAACTGCCTCTGGTTCACCAGTCTCTTCGTCAGCCTGCTCACGGCCGTCCTCGCCATGTTGGTCAAGGAATGGCTATCAGCATATAACGATGGCGTCGCGCTGGTGCCATTGGAGCGCGCCAAGCAACGTCAGATGCGCTACGACGGCCTAATCAAGTGGAACGTGCCGTCCATCGTCAGTCTTCTACCCCTTGCTATCCATCTCGCTGTCTTTTTGTTTCTGCTGGGACTGGTGGTCTTTGCCTGGCCAGTCAACAATGGCCTCTTTGCACTGATGACTCTGCTGCTGTTCACGGGACTCGGCTTGTATACCAGCTCTGCATGGCTCCCAACGGTATACCCGAGCTGTCCTTACAGATCACCGCTCGGATCTGTCCTCCAAAGCTGGAGACGATTTGTTGTCGCATTATGGTACCGATCAATGTGGTCTCTCGTGTACCTGGTTCCCATTCGGATTGGTCGCATTCGTGTACGGCGGGCTCTACCGCGGTTGTTGAGCGGGTCGACCGACCCGGATAAGACGGATCGATTGGAAGAATTCATGGATTCGAATAGCACAAATCTCCAGGCCAGAGCAGTCCAGTGGATGGCGTGCTCTCCGAATCCAAGGGTGCGGGACATGGCTCTTCATTTCCTCTCCCGATGGAGTTTGCCATGGTCCATTCTCGAGGAGCTTCTGAATGATGTCCAAGGCGCTGCGGAGCATGCGGTGAGCGACTACGTCCTGTCTATAATCCGAAACGATGTGCCCGCGGACGACAAGGCTGCTGAAACCATTTGTCTAATATCAACGCTCACAATGGAACACGTCAGGCAAGTTAATTCATTTGGACTTGTCACCCGTCGTCCTACAAGGATGGGTGATGTACTTTGTAGGCTGATCGAATTGCGTTCTACTAGTGGACATCACAGCTTGAAGCATCTGAATTACCTTGCCAATGTACTGGATGCGGACTATTCCAGAATGCGGAGTCAATTTGCCATACTAGTTGCCAACAAATCCAGGCCAACCATCAACGAGGGCACGTACCTGGAGATGGAACGGGCCTTTACATGGATACATTCGTCCCCCTTTTGGCCCAACTATTTCTTCCGGAATTCTCACCCCGATGCTGCAATTGAATACTGGACATGCTTTCTGCATCTTCGACCCATCCCGTCGCTATTTCTCGAGAAGTACGTTTGCCTACTAGGGCATCTCCTACGGGTCAATAATCTACCGTGCTGCATGCATGACTCGTGGGCTCCTCGTTACCCGCGACAGGCTACGTCCTTTGGTGGGCCGCTGATTGACTGCTTGGACGTCCTATTCGATCCCGGCCGGGTGATTTCCCCACAGGAGGGCCGTCATTATCGACGGGGACTACTGCGCGTCATCGGGCAGAATACGGGACTATGTGACACGATAACGTTTGGCCGCCTGTCCGTCCTTTTGGAAGGTGTTGTTCGTTCCCTCAACACTGCGTCGCCAACGGCAGAGATTGTGCACCAAGACCTGAAGCTAGTCATTCCACTGATTACCACTGCACTCAAATCTGACATCAATCTGGAGGGCAGAACAGCACGCGAATGCTGGAGGGTTCTGCGCTGGTTCCAGGAGAATAATCCAACTCAATCCTTCGCTACAGAGACATGTGAAGTGGTAATGCTCTGGGCGCCACACCATGCCGAGGTGCCGGCTCTGCCGACGGGTCTTGGTTCACTTGCAGTCAACATTTTATCACATGTATCACTTGCTGATCTCTTTGAGTTGAGACATGATACACCCCGGTATGCTTGCTTGCCGACTCTCAGCTTAACCTGGGAGGCGTGGAGAAGCACTCGCGTCGGAAGTGTCGATCAGTCCGAGCTATTGTCTTGTGCTGATTGGAAACTTTGGCTTGGCACGATGGCGCAGTACGGGATACGACACATCATGGAGGTGGAGGAACGACGCAGCTCCGAAACGTGGCGAACGATGTTGGAGGAATGTGTCTCGTGGATGCTGCTGGAGATGGCAGAGGACGTGGAAGCGTCGGGCATTCTGGAGGAGTACTTCAGCGCGACAGGCATTTTGCTCAGAGCAGTAGCGGGTGAGGAGGCGGAGAACGGTCTGCAGGAAGTCGGCAGTGATATACCCGCATCACGACAGTCCTCTTTCCCAGCGAATTTTTCCGAACTGGGAGCAACATCAGATGCAGAGTAGCGCAGTTGTTCTCGGGTACAGTAAGTCCTAGACATATAGACTCGAATATGCCTGAGCATTAAGTGTGTTTCTGGGGATCGATCGCGAAAAGCACAGGCCGCTACAGAACTGCAAACTCCACGAATAATTGCACCCATATCACCGCCCAGATGCGAGCCTAAATGTGTCCTGTAAGTAGGCGCACACATCAATCCCTGCGCGTAGGACCGAACCTGGCGGCGTTTTGGCTATGCATACCTCCCCGACTACGTCTCCGCGTCCTCCCCCTTCCCCTTATCAACCTCCTTCCCAACCTCTCCATCCCCACCCCGCCGTCCGTGACAGTCCTCTAAACCTGCACCGTCCTGTCCTCCCCTGCCGGCGCCCAAATTCTCTCCGCCCCTCTCCCAGTTCCCTCACCCTTCAGTCCGCACACAGGAACTGGCCGCCTTCACCCCGTACGCCACCAACCTCTCACTGGGCGCGCTCTCAAGTCCCAGGTCTGCAGCAACAGCACCCCTCCACGCTTGCCGATGTGAGCAGGTGCGCCGCAGTCGGATGTAGGACTAGCGAAGGCACCGGAGAGGGGTGTAGTAGGGTGTGCTGGACGGCCGTGGCCGGGCGCAGGTCGAACATGCACACAAGCCTGTCGGACGTGCTGGTCGCGAGGAGCGGAATGGGGTCCAATATCCAACCGAGGGTGAAGCGCACCCTATCAGAGATTGTCTACTCGGATGTGTTAGTACTGGAATGTGCATAGAGGGAAGGGACGAGCGCACGGTAAGCCCCTGTCCCATCTCGCCGCCCCACTGGGGGACCGTACTGTCCCACCCAGTCTCGAACACGTCTTTCTCGTCTGTATTCCATACCATCCTCGACGCCTTCTCGCTAGGCTCCCGCAGCATCGGCTCGGACGCTTTGCGGTACGCCTCTGTCTCCCCGCCACCGGAGGAGGGCACAAGCCCCGTCGTCATCCTCTACGGGAGAGCGAGCACCAGCAGGCAGGGAAACGGTCAACAGCCTGACGAGGCTGTCGCATGTCGCTGCGGCGAGGTGCAAGCCGGAGGGGAAACGACGAGGGAGGATACCGGGACCAACAACGTGTGGATGGGTCGATAGCACTCAGCTCCGCATGGTCTGAGGGGAAGAGCGGAGCAGGGCCGATGTAAGTGCATGGTGCCATCCTGCGTACTCGAAGTAGGAATTCGGAAGGCAGCAATGCCTGTCACAGCCTCGGAGTGCGGCGAGACGTGGGCAGCAACTCGTGCACCTCGGAGTGGACGGGCGCCGTGTTGTGGTACCCGATCGAGAGGGCTTGTCCCGGCAAATTAATGCTGATGGCCGAAATCTAGTCGTGCTGGAGCGGGTCTGCTTCCCTCCACGCTTTGCACATGCTCCACATCAAGCACCCCCTCCTCCCTGCCTGTTCAGATCCATCCGCGGTCACAAGGTCGAATAGTGAGCTGTGAGTGCTGGAAGCGGCTGAAGGAGGTTCGGCTGACGCTGGAGTCGGAGGGGGCAGGGGGGAGGGCCCATGCAGATCGAAGGGGTGGGTGCGTTCAGCGGCATGCAGTCCCGCACTGTCTGTTGAACACAGCGACTCCCATAGTTTCTGTAAGCAGTTGATCAGGAGTGAAGCAGAGGGGACATTGTAGAACGCACCTTGACGACCATTGCCTAATTCGGCGGCCAATCATCATGACGGAGGCAGATCGATATCTTACCCCCATTGGACTGGGTCATATTCATCCATCCGACTTTGTTTCGAGCCATGTTCATTTCGGGTCTACCGTGCGGTTATAGCATTCATTCATCCCACGTGCTGTCCCGGAATGATTCGCACAATCAGTTTGCTCCGTTAGGCCGTCGATGATAAGCGCATTTCCGAGCGTCATGGCTCGTCTTCTGTTGGTTTGCGGTCTATACATACTCCGCGCACGTTGTCACATCGCCCACGGCCTCTCTCTCTCGCCCTGTCGATCTCTATTCACTCTGAAGCTATCCGCTCTGCGTCTTGCTGTATTGCAACTATCATTCTCATCGCACATGGCAGACCTATCTCTCTTCGCGGCCGAGCTACGCAAGGTTTGCGAAACCTTGGAGATTCTGGTCAAGACGACGGCCTCCCTCGCTACCACACCTGCTGAAAATACGCACGCAGGCGAGGGCGCAAACCTGGTATCCGATCATGCGGATGAAGGCGAATCTATCTGGTCAGAGGATGATGTGATGAATTGGGAGAACTCGGAACCGGAGAGGGAAGTCAAAGACGGTCCAAAGTGGTTGAACCCAGAGCCGGACAAATCCAACAACGCCGAGATCTGGCAAACGTACGTGAAGGAAGCAGAGAAGCATGACGAGGCGCTTTTGAAGAGATGGAATGAAGGAATTGATGTGTTCCTGTTGTTTGTACGTCACGCCTCGTTGATATCTTTCCGGCACTCATAGACGACAGACTGGTCTGTTCTCCGCGATACTCTCCGCCTTCCTCGTTGCAGCCTGGCCCACGATCCAGCCTGATCCAGCCCAGGGAAACTCGGATGCCCTCGCTGCCATTTCCCAGCAACTTATTCTTCTTTCCTCCGGTCGTCCAATGAATGCGTCCACCGCGTACCAACCGTCGAGCTTTTCTCCACCGTGGTGGGCCGTGGCCGTCAACTGTCTCTGGTTCACCAGTCTCTTCGTCAGCCTGCTCACGGCCGTCGTCGCCATGTTATCCAAAGAATGGCTGTCAGCGTACAACGATGGCATCTCCCCAGTTCCATTGGAGCGCGTCAAGCAGTGTCAAATGCGCTACGACGGCATGATCAACTGGAATGTTCCTGCAATCATCAGCATGTTGCCCCTCGCCATCCACTTTGCCGTCTTCCTGTTCTTGCTTGGTCTTGTGCTCTTTGCCTGGCCAGTCAGTATGACTATATTCATACTGATGACTCTACTCCTGTTCATTGGACTTGGACTGTATACTGGCTCGTCGTTGCTTCCAATGATCCACCCGCAGTGTCCCTACAGGTCGCCCCTCGGATCTGTGTTCCAAACCTGCGTACGATATGCTCTCGTTCTCTGCCACCACGCAATAGGTGTCGTCGCGTCTCTGGCATACCGGATGAGTCTCTTTGACAGCTACGGGTCTCTGGTGGACGTGCTGTTCAAATTGACCTACTTGGTTGGGGCCGATAGCATGGAGAAGTTTATCGACGCCAATAACACGATCCTCCAGGCAAGAGCAATCCAGTGGATTGCACGCTCTCCGAATCCAATGGTACGGGACATGGCTCTTCATTTCCTCTCCCGATGGACATTGCCTTCGCCTATCCTCAGGGAGGTCCTGAATGACGTCCAAGAAGCTGCGGAACATGCCGTATGCGACTATGTCTTCTCGGCGGTCCGCAATGCTGTCCCTGTGGATGACAGATTGGCAGAAAGGACTTGTATGATATCAACGCTCACTATGGCGTGGGTTACGGAAGGTCGTTCGTCCGGGACTCGGATTGGCCGAATTACTCGTCAATCGCGAATGAATGAAGTCGTTCATTGCCTTACTTACCCGTACTCTGCCGTCAGACCCCACGGCTTGAAGAGCCTGAAATTCCTTATCCACGTGTTGGGGGACCGTCATTCCGGAATGCAAATAGGATGTCGCAGACTTGTTTCTGGAGACAGAATGCCAGTAATTAACGAGGGGACCTACTTGCACATGGAACGAGGCCTGACCTTGATCCATTCGGCATCTCCTGACCGTGGGTACGTCTGCGGTGCCCTGGAATACTGGACATACTTTCTGGATCAACGACCCATTCCCTCGTCATTTGTGGAGAAGTACACTGGCTTACTGGCACACTTGTTAGAGGTTGACAATCTTTCCTGCTGTTCGGCGGAAGATTCGTGGGCCCCTCGTTATCCCAAAACGGTCACATCTTACGGAAGATGGATTGCTCCCTGCTTGGAACTCCTCTATCGACCCCGAAACGATGTGCTCACGGAAGACCAGCGCCGTTACTTTCGACAAAGCCTGCTACGCTGTCTAGGCCAGAGTTTGGAGCTATGTGACATGGAATCTTTTGCCAGCCTGGCATCCCTTTTGCAGGTTCTATTTGCCAGTGAAGAAACCTCAACACCAACAGAAGCGTCCTGGAACGAACTGAAACTAGTCATTCCACTGATTATCAGTAAACTCAAAGACTTCCGTGATATGGAATACTGGCCGATAAGCAATTGCTGGAGCATTCTGACCTCGTTCCACGAGAGGGAATGGCCGAAACCGCCGATTATTCAGAGCTGCGATGAGGACCACGTCCCGCTAGCGCAAGATGCCGAGATCGTGGGCCCAGAGATTGATCCAGGATCGTATGCTTCCCATATGCTACGACATGGAGTGGTGTCAGCGCTACTTGGAAGAGGGAATGCTTTCCTTCATACCCGTATTTTTCGGACAGTTCTCAGCATAACGTGGGAGGGGTTGCGACGGGAGCGTCTTGGCGTGGACGGGCATTCCGAGCTACTAATGGGCCTGAAGTGGAAATTTTGGCTGCAGGAAATGAGACTGCATGGGATCCGGCACATCACACGTCTGAAGAAACCGGAGCGCTCCCTGGAGTGGCAGAAGAAGTTGCAGGATTGCCTCTCGTGGATGCTACGCGATATCCCGGACGACGTGCACGCGTCTGGCGTCTTGGAAGAGTATTTCAGGAGGACTCGCGTACGTATTGTGCCCGCGGCAGGCGAGATGGTGCCAGTGTCGGCCGACATAGGGACGTCAGAGGGCGGGGGTGGGGAGCTGGGCGCTGAGGCGGCAGGACGTGAGGACGGGCGTAGAGAACTAGGCGCTGAGTTGGCAGTACGTGAGGAAGCACAGGCCGGGGAGGAAGCAGCAGTCAACACGGATGCGTCAGTGGGCGCGGCAACATCGGTTGACAAGGACGAGGAACGAGGAGTCAACATGGATGCGCAAGCCGGCGGGGGCCGCGAGGCAACACGGTTTGAGAAGGGAGAGGGAGAGGGAGATGTCAATCCAGTAAGGCAACAACACCTCTGTTCGGAAGAAGAGCCGTAGCTACAACCTCGCCAATGGACCAGACTAGGCGAGAGAGCAATATGTCGTTTCTGAATGTACATAATTATATGACTGCACGGGATCGACCGCGAACCGCAAAAGTCGTGTGATATTGTAGTTGCGCAATCAACAAAGGATAATGCATTATTCCACCCTAATTCAAATGCATCCTCTAAGTACGCACACACCAATCCCTGCGCGCAGGACCGTACCTCATTGCGCCTTTCCCGTCTACACCTGCCCAACTACGTCTCCGCATCCTCCTCATTCACCTTGTCAACCACCTGCTTCCCAACCCTCTCCACCCTCGCCCCGCCACCCGTAACAGTCCTCCACACCTGCACTTGCCTATCCTCCCCACCCGCGACCCACACTCCCTCTTCCCCTCCCTCTCCTGCCTGGCTCGGCAGCCCAGCGCCCCTCACCCTCCAATCAACACACAAGCACTTCCCCCCCTCCCTCATTACCCTCACCAGACTCTCCCTCGGCGCCCTAAGGTCCCAGATCTGCAACACTCCCTGCAGCGTTGCCGTTGTCAATAGATGCGAGGCAGTAGGGTGCGGGACTAATGACTGCACTGGCGAGGCGTGCGGGAGCGTGAGTTGCACGGTGCTGCTGGAGGAGGAACGGAGGTCGAACATGCACACCATGCGGTCGGAGGTGCCGGTTGCGAGCAGGGGGGCTGGACCTGCCATCCTCCCTATTGTCAAATGCACGCGATCCGGGGTTGTCTACCGAACAACAACAACAACATTCCATCAGCACCTGTCATAACATCGAGAGAAGAGGCAGAGAAGCGCACCTTAACACCCCCCTGCTGCCCGGTCTGCGCATCCCACTGCCTCACCGTATAGTCCCAACCCGCAGAGAAGATCGAGAGCCCGTCTGGGTCCCAGATGGCGCGGGAGACTTTGGAGGTGTGACCCCGGAGGAGGAGGGTGGGGGCTTTGCGGAAGACCTCTGTTTCTTCTGCACTGGAGGTGGGGGCGAGCTTGCGGCGTTTCTTGCGGGAGATGTCCGGTTCGTCGTCCGCCGGCAGCTCGTGGGATGTGGGGAGGGTGCTGGTGAACAGCCCCAGGAGGCCGTCCCATGTTGCAGTAACGATGTGCTGGCCCGAGGGGGAGGGTGCGACGGAGGAGACTTGGGCGGGGGAGGTGTGCAGGGTCGTTAGCAGCCGAGGCCCCGCGTCGGCTGCGGAGGCGGAGGTGGGAAGGAGGGAGGGGGAGGGGAGATGGTGCATGTGCACTGTGCGATCCTGCGAGCTGGAGAGGATGATGTTCCCTTCCCCTATTGCGTACTGCGCGGGGGTTGGGAATGCCGTGACGGCCGTGATCGGCCCGGAGTGGGAAGAAAGGGTGTGGAGCAGCTCCTGCCCCTCGGTGTAGATCCGCACCGTGTTGTCGTATGCGCCCGAGAGGATGTGATCCGGCAGGGAGAGGGAGACGGCGGATACCCAATCTTCCTGCGGGATGGACGCCTCCCGTCGGGGGGGGAGGACACTCTGCACATATTCCACTTCCAGCGTCTCCTCCCCCCCCTGCCCATGCGCGGTCATCCATGATTGGAGCGAGCCGCGCAGGAGAGAGCCGCGGACGAGGAAGTCGAATGGGACTGGAGGGGAGAGGGAGAGAGAGGTGTTTATGAGCTGGGAGAGCTGGAAGCGGGTGAATGAGGTGGGGATGAGGTAGCGCGTGGGCGGGAGCGCGTAGGGGGAGCGCGTGCTGAGGAGGAGGGGGACGCTGGGTGGCGGGAGGGACATGATGGGCTGGCTTGGCGGGGTTGGGCGGGGTTGGGCGGGGATACGTTGAGGCTTGAGGTTGGGGAATGCAATGCAATGCGAGTCGATGCCGCCCAGAGAATGCGGCTGCTTGAGGCGAGTGACGTGGACCTCGTTCGGTACGGAGACTGGAATGCGGGTTGCAGCGGGGCGGGGAGCGTGCGCTTGTAAACGTGGACGTGGCTTGACGGAATGTGTTCGTGTTGAGGACAACAAGCAAAGTAAGCAAGCAAGCAAGTCTCTGAGGAATGCAAGACCGCTCGTGGATCGTGCTCGCGCGTCTGGCGGTCGGGGTTTTGGCTATGTCGTAAAGCGCTGTCACCGGCGGCTTGTTGGGCTGTCGTCCTGTCTGGTGGATTGTGCCTGAGAGAGACAGGCCTAGTCCAGTCTATCGGTCGTTCCCGCGCTGCTATAGTACTGAGTAGTAGCTGCAAACAGAAATATCCCTTTGCACGAAGGACTGCCGAACTTCAAAATGAAATGCGTGACCCGACGCGCCCTCTCGCGAAATTTTGACACAGCCCCTCGCGCGGAGCCAATTCCCAGTTTCAATTTGTGTCATTACGCGCACATGACCAGCCTGGGAGAAGGGTCACGTGAGGGTGTATGCGACGCGTCTGTCTGTCCCTCACGCGAGCAGAGCGGGCAGGGTAAGGGTGTAATATATCGCCTCCGCGCCCTATAACCCCCTCATCCGAGGAGAACGAGTGCGGCTCTCCCTCCATCTGCTGCCCTCTGCCCCGCTGCCTGCTCCAGCTGCCGGCATATCCCACGATGCCCAGCCTGCAACTGCTCACTGCGCTTGCGCCTGCGTCGTCCTCCCCTTCCCCGACGCCGACGCCAACGCCGACGACACCCTACCCCTCCTCCACTGCGTCAGACATGCACCCCTCAGAGCTGTACCACGACCCCCGCTCCCGTTCCCCCACGCCAGACTCCCGCTCTCCCTCCTCTCCCTCCTCCCACTCCATCTCTCCCTATCCCAACTACTCCCACTCCCGCTCTCCTTACCCAGACCATTCCCCCTACCCCTCTCCCTACCCAGAGCTCGACGCAGACGCAGACCCCGAAGACCCCTCAGAATTCGGCTTCTCCCAGCCAGACGACATAAAGCGTCGCCGACGCACCACGCCCGAGGAACTGGCAGTGCTCGAGTCGGAGTACGGACGCTGCACGTTGCCGGATGCGAAGAATCGCGTGAGGATAGGGGGGTTGACTAATATGTGAGTTTCCCCTCCATGCCCTCCCTTCCCTTCCCCGCCTCTTCCCGCCGCCGCCCGGCCGGGCACGTCCCAGGCGCAGGAGGGAAAGGAGAGAAGGAGAAACAGTAGAGTGCAGGCATGCTGACCCACCCCCAGGTCCGCCCGCTCCGTCCAAATCTGGTTCCAGAACAAGCGTCAAACCGACAAGCGAAAAGCGCAAGGGCTCACCCGTCGACCCCCGCGCAGGGTACCAGTCTCCTCCGCGCCCACCTCTCTCCAGCCCGCCCCCACGGACGCAGACGACCTCCGCAGAAGACGCAAGACGCTCGAGCAAGCTGCTCTCGCCGCCCAACGCCGTGGCCCCGGCCCAGCAGAGCCGATAGAGATGAACGCAGCGCTCGCCATTGCTCGGATGCATTCGGCGCCTTTCCACCCTCACCAACCCCATCCCCAGGGGCAACAGAGGAGACCCCTAGGCCAGCTGAACCCCAACACCCTCCACCCTCCGCCGCAGATGATGAGGTACACCTCTGCCCAGCAACTGCCAGCTTCATTCCGCTCCTCCATCCGGGCAGAGCCGCCAGCGCTCGTGCGCGCCTACTCCCTCCCTAACCAGGGGATCAACCTCCCGCACGCCGCCCACCCCCAGCCCCAGCCCCAGCAGCAGGAGAAGCAGCAGCAGAGGGACGACCCCCTCTGGACCCGGATGCTCTCCTCCCCCTCTTCCTCCCCCTACGTCGCACCCTTCATGCGCAAGCGATCGTTGGACTCTGTCCCGACCCTCGCCTCCAACGGGATGCACAGCGCGCCATTCCCCGCGGCGAAGAGGCAGCGGTTGTCCCCTGCCCCTCATGCGCTGGAAGAGGAGGAGGGGAGCGATGATGAGCCTCTGTCCGCTTCTGGCACCGACCACACCGACCGCACGGAGGGGACGGAGAGTGTGGCCAGCCTGGACGCCGAGAGCGCGGACCACGAGCACGAGCACGAGCAAGAGCAAGAGCCAGAACTGAGCTTCGACGGGAGCGTCTCCTCCCAATCCTCTGAGCTGCTTACGCCCGATACGAGCATCACGCTGGACTTGCTCTCTCCTTCAATGGGCAGCTCTCTCGATCTGGGCAGAAAGTTGAAGGACGCCAAAGCTCACGGTGCGATGGCAGTGCTGGAGAAGAAGATGGTGGGCAAGACGCTTGTGAAGGAAGAGGACCTCCCGAGGGATTGGGAGAAGGAGGCGGCGGAGCTGTTGTGTTTTATGGCCTCTGGGAAAGGGGAGGGGAGGGTGTAGTCTGCCGCTTTCCTGCGCGACTCGCACCTGCACGCCGCCCCTCCTCACCGCCGCCTGTCCTGCCCTGCCCGCTACCACCTGCCCTTCCCGCCATACCTCCCGGTCCTGCCTGCCGATACTACCCTCCCCCACCGCTGGCAGCAAGCCAAGCGCATCAACAAAGAACCCAAGCCGAACCCGAAATCGAAATCGAATATGTAATCTTTCTCCGCCTTTCTGTCTGCTCTGTCCTTTCTTTCTTCACTTGGTCTTCCCGGATACCCACAATCAGGGTATAGTGTAGCCGTTGTTCATTGTTCATTATTTCCGATTTCTGCACTTCGCATCATCTCCCTTCATCTTCATCCCCCAGGCCCTTCGCATTCGCACGCATAGCACGCATAGCAACGCACTGCATCGCATTGTCAACCCCATCCCCGCTCTGGCCAACGTCTGCATAATGTAGTGTACGACCCCCGGGCATGTATCTAGCACTTCGTCTTACCCGTTAGTTGTTACCCAGTTGTCCACTACCATGGGCGTGTTTACACGTGTCTCCGAGTGCTGCGAACGAGTAGGGCAAGCGTGCGTGTTCGAAGGACAGGCTGCTCGCAGCGGGCAGGCAGTCGCATCGTTGCGGACGCTTACATTGAAAGACAGTGTTTGTCCCAGGGTTGGTGTTGATCGCCACTTGGAAGTATACAACAGGGCAGAGGTTACACGCCTCGTCAAAGATAGGGCAACGGCTCCGAACAACAGAGAGCAATTGATGTATTTCATGCGTTCGTCAGGACATGCGACGTATCCGGTCTGCTTCAGAAGTGTCCTGATCTTCCTCTCCCTCGGACCCCTCCTTGCTCTCTGCGTTATCCTCAAGTACCCTCCTCCATCTATTCCCCCATGCAGATTTGCCGTTCTGCGCATCCAACAGAGAGTCCAATGTGAGAGGTATTTCAGTGTCCTCGGCAGTGCCCTGCTCGGGTCTATATGTCGTCCAGTCTGCGTCTGTCGGCTCGCCAGCTGGGCGCCAGCGAGAGGGCTCGGGCAGCGCGTCTTGCGTCCCAAGCGCCATGCTTTGTCTGAGTAGCCTGTGCCTGTGTTCGAGGAGCGTTTGCATGCGCGGGAATGGTGCTTCTTTGTCCATGACCTTGTCTTCCTCTCCTTCGGACCCCTCCTTGCTCTCTGCGCTATCCCGAGGTACCCACTTCTGTCCTTTCTCCAATGCCCGTTTGTCGTCCTCGACATGCGACAGAGACTCTAGTTGTTGCCTGATTAGGTCAGGGCGCATGGGACTGTGCACCCTATTAGAACCGTGCTCGGGTCTAAACGACCTCCGGCCTGGTAAACCGGTCGTGCCTTTATCGGCTGGCGTCCGGGAAATGTCTCTCGGGTCGCCAGCTGGGCGCCAGAGAGACTCAGGAAGCGTGCCATGCATCCCAAGGACCATGCTTTGCTCGAATATCTTCCGCAGCCTGTGTTCGAAGGGCGGTTGTCGGAAGGGCGGTTGTCGGAAGGGCGGTTGTCCCAATGGCGGCATCGTAGAGTCCTCCTTGTGCTCTGACCTCTCACTCACCCCGTACTTCCTCCAGGTGTCCACAACGGCGTCCTCGTCCAGGTAGCAGCCCTTGAGCCATCGAGGTCCCTCGTTCGCGTCGAATTCCTCGCGTGCATGCAGCACGCGCCGGTTGTCAAACACCACGCAGTCGCCCTCCTTCATCTTGTAACGGTACGCGAGCCTACGGTCCGTGAGCTGGTGGGCAAACGCGCGGAGCGCAAAGTGCATTTCTACTGGGGCATTGTATGGCAGAGGGGCCTGGAAGGGCGGGGAGAAGTTGACGTGGCTGATGTGGTAGTCTGTCTTGGCAACCTCGTGTGGAATGCGCCCACGCCAATTGGCTCCCAGGTTGACGAACAACCCACGGGCTGAGTCGTTCCCATCTCCGGACCGGGCGATCTTAATGGTCAAGTGGCTGCAGTACCGTGCCTCGCCCGCGTTGACGTACTGGAAGGGAACCGGGTAGCGCGAAAGAGTGCTGAAGACGGTGGGCAAGCTGGCACCCAACTCATATGCCGCTCGCAGTCCATCAACGAAGGAGGATTCTCCCCCAGAGACACGGTTCTCAATGCAGTGGAGCACCTGATAGGCCGGCGGATTCCGCATATACCTTGCGCAAAGCAATCAGCAAGCGGGTTGAGACGCAGTGAGGAGAGGCATACAGCAAGTCCTGGTGGAAGGCCAGCTTCTGGTCCGTGTACGCGACGTTCTTGCTGTTCGGTACGCTCTTCACATCCCACGTCTCGCCGTAGAACGTATTTCTCACGTCTCCGAACTGCGCAGCCACGTCCCGGATCGCCTCGCCATCCTTTGGCACACCTGACAGAAAGACGACGCCGTAGGCTAACAGGCGGTAGAGCGCCTTTCCACGGTCCTCCGCACTGAGGGGCCAGCTGAGCGTATCCTTCTGGAGCTCGTCGACACGCCAGGCAATACGGTGTGGGGGAGAATTTTGTGCTTTTGCGCGCGTGGCGGGGTCCCCGTGTGTCCAGAGCCACGAAAGCGAGTACTCGCTCTCATGCCCGTCCTCCCACAGTACGCGCACCAGATCCTGCCCATCCCGCTGGATCCGCTCGGTCTTGTCCGGAGCGATGGCAAACCTCGGCTGCTCTTGGCGGGATTGGGTGCGCCTCTGCCGCGTCGAGGGGTCTACGCACTTGGTACAGGCGCACGAGTTGCGCAGCCAGAAGTTCGGGTACCTTCGAGATTGGATAGGCCCTTTCTTCGACCGCTTGAAATCCACTTGCAGGGCAATCGCATTGGACTGGAGGTCTATGCAGTAGGGGTCGCCGCTCCGACGGGCGGTTGACGTGTGCTCGGCTTCCATTCCATCCTCCTCCATCTCGACATCTTCCAGGTCCTCCTCTTCGTCAAGGTCTTCGTCTTCGTCCTGCTCCTGCTCCTCCGTCTCCAAGTTCGGCTCTTCCAGCTTCGGGGGATATCGCGTCATACGATCCTCCGGCATCAGCTGCTCCGGCGACTCCGGCAGCTGCCGTCCCTCCGTCGCCTGCCGAAAGCGTTTTGAATGCTGTGTCGCGGCGGACTCATGTGGGACGTCGCCCTCGTCCAGCGCCGGTCCATAGAATGAGAACGTTCGGGCAGCGAGCGCTGACGTGCGCCATACACGGCGGAGGGCGAGAGGTCGGCGTAGCATGCGTAGGACGTGGTCGTCCCTGGCAGAGAGCAGGGCCCAAGCGCGGGTGTGAGCGAAGATCTCTGCACGTTTGACAGATGGCATAGACGGCTACCATAGCTAGATATGGTTATAGTGCAGCATACCCCGATGCATCTCTCCATTCGTGCACTCCGCTGATCCGCCCGCGCCCGCTTTCATATCACCCGACTCACCCTTTACGCGCTGTCGGTCCAACACATGCTCTAGCAGCCCATCCTCGCTGTCCAGCACCTTGAAATGAGAATGCCGGAGCGCTCCCACCGCTAGCGAAATGCAGACGCGTCCTTCTGGGCCATGCGGACTGACCTGCACGCCCGTGCGAGGCTGGGGCGGGAGGGTACCTTATGCGTGGCCGTCGAAGGGGGAGGACGGCGCGCAGACGAGCAGTTTGTGCGCTGGCGACACGGAGGAATGTCGGCTCCGTCCCTGACCCGTTGCTGGGGCGTGTGCGGAGGGCGACGAGCTGCGCGTCCCATTCATCGGCCTACAACCTCCCGAGCGACACCTGGGACGACATGGACGTGCGAATATACGACGAGCCAGTGTGCAATCCGGTGGGCACCCTGTGAGCTATGCCAGTGAATGAGCAGAACTTGACGCTTTGCGCGCATACAGGCACACGACACGTTCGCACTCGTCCTCACCTCCTTCCTATGTGCGGGCACGGTTCTCTCCTACATTCCCCAGCACTACCGCATCGTCGCGCAGCGTACGTCCGAGGGTATCTCACCATGGTACCTCTTGCTGGGTAGCACGAGCAGTGCAGCGGGAATGCTGAACGTGGTGACGTTGCAGTGGGGCGTAGTTCGCTGCTGCGCGGTCTGGGTGAGTGGGGATGCATTCAGCCGAGGAGGTGTCTGATAGTGGTGGGCGAGCAGAGCATAGGGCAATGTTTCGAGAACACGATTGGCATCCTTCAAGTGGGCATCGTGTGGTTCATGTTCACATTCATGTGCGTTGCCCCTTCAGCTCGCCTGCTCTCCCTCACCCTATTTCGCAGTGTCGTCCTCTTCCTTGCCTATTTTCCCCCATCAGCACGGCATCATCACGTCCGCTCTGCACCAGCCGCGCCCGAATACACGGATGATGACGTTGCAGAGCGCGGAGCAGAGGAAGAGGAGGGCGAGACGATTGAAGAGCTTTTGGTAGCGACAGCCGAGTGGAACGAGGCGAAAGCGCTATGTGCGCTCGTCTTCGTACACCTGTGCGTGCGTTCCCACCTCTTCCCTGCTGGTTTTTGATAACCCGGATCTTTGTAGTGTCATCTGCATCTTCGTCACCTTCTTCCTTGTGCTCTCATCGCCCCCGCCCTCGACTTCTCAGCCCGGCCAGCAAGCGCAGCTCTGGGCCGGCTTCCTCGGAATCACCGCCTCCCTGCTCGCATGCTTTCAGTACGCGCCGCAGCTGTACAAGACGTACTCCGATAAGCTCGTTGGGGCTCTTAGCATACCGATGATGTGCATCCAGGTCCCGGGCGCGGTTCTGTTCGTCGTGAGCTTGGCGATTAGGTGTGTTCTCAGTTTCCTTCGGCTTTCCGCCTCCATCTATTGCTTCCTACCGATTTGGGTTCTAACATATGCGCGCAGAGAAGGAACCAACTGGACATCGTGGCTGCCCTACGCCGCAGCGGGGGTGATGCAAGGCATGCTGTTGATAATGTGCCTGGTGTGGAAAGCGCGCCAATCACGTCTGGGCGTGGACGACTTTGGCAACCCGCTCGTCCTGGGCAGTCCCGAGGTCGGCGTGTTTTCCATCGGCACAGCGGAGAACGGCGTCGCAGGCGAGCCGGAGGAGGGAGGGACAACCCCTGAGCTAGAAGGGGCCGAGGGGGAAGCGGAGACGGTGGAGGTGGGACCACTGGACGAGGCGACGCCCCTCATGGTGCGCACGAGCCGGCAGACCGGGAAGCTCGTTATGCCGTGGTTTTCGTGGGGAAAGGACACGAAGTAACGGGCGCAGATGGTTCCTTGCGTGGTGTGGGTCCGTGTGTATACCCTGAACGATTCTTGTTTACACAACAGGGTGCTATTGTAGAGATATATGGATAGAATGGAAAAGGATATAAAGTATAAGGGGCGGCATAACACTAGACCTGCCAGCGGGTACCTGGATCGGAGCTGCGAGGTAGAATATCTCCACCATCGTATGCGGCACACGGACACTGTCCGACGAGCGTTAAGCATCATTGGTCATGGCTCGCGTTTCCGATCCATACTCTCAGGCGTTACATCGACTCAGTACTTCCATTTGACATGGTTCCCATAGGTGAGTTCGAGAAACGACCTCCGCCTCTTGGTCCATTTCCTGTTCTATATGTATGCCGGTCACCTTCTGGAAGTGGTTCCTGCACTAGGCACAGGAGGAGTAGTTGGGTGGGGCAGAATGGTGGGCAAAGCAAGCCCGCGATGACACACCCGATCGATGATGGGTGTTGCCAGACCTTACTGATTTCTCTGAAATAACTCCTCCCGGTTTACCTTCACCTCCGCCTCATGTGTCGAGGAAACAGACTCACGCGTCTACCAGCGCCGGCGACAGGTCTAGCATCATCACCCCCTCCACGCTCCGCACCGTCACCTCTCGCCTCTCATCCAAGATCTTGAATGGGAGCCTGAGCTCCTTCGCCGCCGGCCAAGTCGCCAGCAGCTCGCATTCGGATGATGACAGAGGGGCGCGTACGGCTGGGTAGTGCCGTGCAAGGCGAGGGGGCGGAGGGAGGAGGGGGCGCGCCCCGGGCAGGAGGGGAAGGGGAGATGAGCTTGCAGCACGCGCGGGAGGGTGAGACTGCAGGCGGGTGTGTCGGCCTGTGCGGGCTCGGCGCTGGGGCGGTCGGCTGTGCTGCTGGCCGTGCTCGTGCTCGCGGCGCGAGGGCCGTGCGGACTGTCGTGCGACGTGCTCTGGGGATGGCCGTGGACCGTGAAATGCAGCGGGTGGAAGCGGAAAGGGTCTTGGTCGGTGAGGACGGCGATGGGGCCTACGAGGTCCGGTTGCGGTGAGGTGTCCATATCTGCCAGCCCGACCCTCTAATGAGCACATTGTACACTGTGAGATGAGGAAGGGCAGCGCACCGAGGAATAACAGCCAGGATGTCCTCTCGAACCCCACTCTGGGACAGCCCTTCCCATGCCCTCATTAGCGCCAGCACGAGCTCCCTTCACCCCAGCCTCTTCCCCCTCATATTACACAGCGGCTGCCGGAACCGGAGGCGGAAGAGAAGAGCGCGTTAGGAGGACTCGGTGGAGAGGTGGAGGAAACGTCGGCAGGTATGGGAGGGGACGAGGTGGGCGAGGAGCGTGAGTGGGAGGTGGGAGCGGATGTGCGGCAACAGCTTGTCAGGCAGGGAGAGGAGGGACATCGCGCAAGAGGGCAAGCGACAGCGAGCTTGATGTGAACGCAGAGGGAGAGCAGGGCAGTCGTGCTGCGCACCATCGTGACCAGATAAAGGCAAAACGATGTTAGTAGAGAATAAGCGGTGAGTAGACTTGCGACGTCTGAATTCGGCTTGCATGCAACGTATACCATCAGACGTGCGCGGGACATCGGGGAATGTCGAGCTCGTCCTCCTCCCGGCGCCCGATGGCGGAGTCAGGGACAATACGACGTCGACAATGCCGACGTCGGCGGGCGGGCAGTGAGACGCTGGGAAGGTTAAGAGAGATTGAACTGTTCGTGATGTTCCTGACGGTTGGGGAGGTTCGACAGAGAACGTTTGAGCTGTTATCATGCAAGATTGGTTGGGAATAAGCCACACCCGGCGATCGGGCCGGATGGATATCATTCCCGATTTGGCCGCTAAGCCGCTTTAGGCAAATCATTGTCAGGACGCGCAGTTCCCCTGCTCCTCTCCCTCAATACTGCCCAATTGTTTACTAAAGGACGGAAGGACTGCCTGTTGACGTGTTCAAGGGACAGCAGAGGGCACGGGCAAGCCCGGTAGGCCCGGCCGGCCGTGAGCTATAGTTTGGGAGCGCAATTACAGAGTACTATTACGGGACACAGAATCAGAGAAAGATACAAAAAGGAGATGAGAAGACAGCCGCAATAGTTGCGGCATTCTATGGTAGCAGTGTCCGGCCCTCGATACACGTCGGCCAATCGTATGCTCCTTTTAGGGTTGGAGAAACACTTGTGGTGTGTTGACTCAGTCACAGTCCTTGAAGACAAAGTTGTCGCTATGCGCAGCTTCTTCAAGGTGCGTGCGGCTTAACTGTGCCAATCATGTATGTCTGCACAACGTGTGAGGAAAAAAAGTCAATGATAAGAGGAAAGGTTGTGACGTACTTTGTCTGCAGGCGTGTTCGCCGAGGGACGCGCAAGTGTGCGTCGGTCCCGCGGACTTACTCGGCTCCATCTTCGATTTGATTGAAGGTCGAAGGGCGAGAATCACATATTCTCTACGCAAGGTGTGAGCAGAAGTTATCAAAGACAAGAGAAGGTCTAAAACGAACCTTGCCTTCCAACGTGTTCGCCGAGAGGGACGCGCAAGCCTGCGTCGGTCCCTCGGAGTCTTGCGCTCCTTTTCCTTTGACAGGCAACTGCGATCGCTCTGTCCTCCCCCAGGCATTCTCTTTTTACTCTGTTCTTACCTGTGCATGTGGTGAGAAATGTGTGTGATGGACTCCAGGAGCTGCTTTCACTTACAGTCTGTCACGGCTTGTTCGCCGAGGGACTCGGACGCAAGCATGCGCGTCGGTCCCACAGCCACTCGCTCCATTTCCTTTGACACAATGCCCGCGGTCGCTCTGTCCTCTCCCCGACAGTCTCCCCCTATTCTTCTTGATCCTGTGCATACTATGAGAATCCATCATGACGGACCAAGGGAGCTGCTATAACGTACATGTTGTTGAGTCCTGTTCGCTGGGTGGCATTCCTCACTCATGAGGAACATCCACTATTTCCAGCCTCGCCCGCCGCTGCACCCTGTACACCTGTCGTACGCCGCTCCAGTCATGGTCATACTGTTGAAGCGAGCGAGATAGCCGCGTAGTTGATGTGGCACAGCGCCGAGCACCGAGTGCCCCTCTTCATCATCCTTGCCGGAAGAAGGCGGCGCGTGTATGCTGTATGTATGTAGACGATCAGCAAAAGAATGGGTCAGAGACAGAGCAAGTGTACCCTAAAGGATGTTGCAACATCGATACCAGCAGTTCGACAGCTGTTGAAGCGGCAATCGGTGCAAGGCCGGGGCGAGTGACGGTGCACATCTGGTCCAGGGTGCGGTCGGTCAGGGACTGTACAGATCGTCAGTATGAAACACAAGCAGGAACGAAGATCGCATACATCAAAAGATGCGACGATGTCATTGCAGTAGTAGCAGCCTAGTCGAGCATGTTTGGGCGGTTCTGTCGTGCTTGATGGAGGCGACGTGCGCTGACGAGGACTATGGCGCATCACGAGGTAGGTGTCGAACCCGAGCGCGGCGTTCATGACGTACTAGACGGCATTAGCACACGCAGATGTGTATTGACTGCAATGTACGCACCTTGTTCTTCGCTGTGCCAAGCACAGTGAGCAGCCACCGGCTCTCACGCGAATCCATGAGCAGGAACACAGCATCATGCGTATCGTACAGCTCTTCCAGCTCGGCGACCGTCGTTCTTACCTTCTCCACTTCGCTCGGTGGTATCGGATGCCCAGGCATAGGGATCGCCATCTCGAGGCCTCGCGCGTTGATACCCGAAAGATCTTCTTGAGGTGCTCGGCAGCACACGCATCCTTCGGCTTGCCTCCGTCCAAACTGTCTTCGAAGTCGAACAGCGGCTGTCGGACCGCGTTAGAGAAGGAGAGTTTGCCCAAGTCGACAAAGGTGATGTTGCGCACGCCCCAGCCCATGAGCGTGCGGGCGACGTGGCAGCCCAACGTACCAGCACCGAGCAGGAGACAGCGGGCCTCTGCGACTTTCTCGAGGTTCAGCTCAGGGAGGATACGCCAGCGCATCAGTTGAGATTCAAGTCCACGGCCTGATCTGCGAGTCTGTGAAGAAGACATCAATTACGCGAAGCATGACAGGCACAATCGAACACACATTGCGGGATCCATCATCCGTGCCAGATCTGCCATCCGTGCGCCCAGCTTACCCGCAGCACTCCTCTCCCACCCAACCGCCGTCGGCCTCTTCGCACCCTCAGCTTCCACCGGAGCTTACGCAGGTCGATCTTCGCGTATCTGCTCGCCCAGCCCCTGTTCCCGATGGGACGGTCGCTGTCCCGCCAGGACAGGATGTTTAGGCTGAGCGCACCCGCTCCCTCCCACGCGCTCCCTCCCATCTTGCCTGTGCGTGGTGTGAGAAATGGGCATGATGGGACTGATAAGGGAGTTGCTGTCACGTACGTTCTGTTGAGTGTTGTTCGCCGAGGGACTCGGACGCGCAGGCGTGCGCATCGGTCCGTTAGAGTCATTCTCGTTCGGTCCTTCTCCTTTAACAGGATCTCGCGATCCCTCTGTCCTCTCCCCAACCGTCTCTCCCTACTCTTCTTGATCCTGTGCATAGTATGAGAAGGGCGGTTGTCGCAATGGCCGCATCGTAGAGTCCTCCTTGTGCTCTGACCTCTCACTCACCCCGTACCTCCTCCAGGTGTCCACAACGGGTAGCAAGCAGCCCTTGAGCCCTCGAGGTCCCTCGTTCTCGTCGAATTCCTGGCGTCGAATTCCTCGCGCGCATGCAGCACGCGCCGGTTGTCAAACGCCACGCAGTCGCCCTCCTCCTGTCCTCCTCCCTCGGCTCGCCTGTGCTCGTCATTAGATTGATTCGCCACCAACTCGAGCGACTGTACAAGCTTACCTTGCAGTTCCTCATTTCCGGGCTCTCCCCTTTCCGCTGGCCGTTGGCTTGCCCTTGCTTTGCTTTCTCACAGGCCGCGCCTGGCTCTTTTCGATGTTGACTCTTGCCTGCTGCTCGACTTTTGCCTGCTTGACGGTCTTCGCCCTCGCCTTCTTCTCATCACTGCGCAGCCTCATCCTCATCTTCCCTGCGCTCTGCTCCGGTTCCAGGTGCTCCTGCGCCACATTGAGCTTCCTTGCCATGCTGCGCGTCGTCATCGTCATCGTCCTTCTCGTCACGGTCGGCTGATCCTTGGACTCTTCCACTCTCGCCACTTCTTCCACTTCCTTCTTTCGGAGCGCTGTAGTATTCATCTCCCCACCCGCGTTTACCGGTTGTGGCGTGTCGATCGGGTCCAAAAGCATCTCCACATCGTCTTGCTCGGCGCGGACGGAGTCCATATCAAGGTCGTCCACCCGGAAGTCTTCCGCCACTAGCAGTTGGAAGGAGGATTCGGTCTCGTCAAACCGGCCGGCCATCTCCTCCGGGCTGAAATCAATCGACATGGGGGGAGGCGTAAGAGATTCATGCGGCGGCGAGCCCTGCTTCAAGCGCTTCGTCGGTCTCGTGACTGGTGTCGAGTCGTTGGCTGTCATGTTGTCTATCATTTCATCCTCGGGTGCTTCTTTGCGCTTTTCCCTCTTGTCGATCTTAAAGGAATGGGCGAGCATAGAGGATGGATCGGTGTGCACCTCAGGCAGGCCGACGTGGCCTTCGGCAGCGTATAGAGCACTCGAAGCGGTTCCTGCGCTAGGCATGGGAGGAGTAGGTGGGTGGGGTAGAAGGGTGGGCAAAGCAGACCGGCGACGAACACTGGGCAAGCGGGCAATCGGACGCCCGGTGGATGGCCCGGCGATGGGTTCACCTGGGATGATGATGTCTGGTGCATTTGCCGGCACTACCCCTGGTTTGATTACTTGCGCGCTGCTCGAGACTTCGACTTCGATGCGGTCCTCGGACGAAATGGGATCGTCCATGGACCATGTCGAGCCATCCACGGAAGGTGTCGACGAGTCGGAGTCGCCGACAAGCGGAGAGGGGGCCCTCACAGTGCCAAACCGTTCCTCCATTGTGCGCTCGTAACGAAGCTCGTGAGGTTGATTGGATACAAGGTTTGGAGGACTGATGGGAGCGGGGGATGATCGGTTCTCAGCTTCGAGCGAGCGAGCTTGACGGAACTGCAGCTCGTTGACTTCTATAAAGCGCGCCTGGACGACGCCCATCCATTCCTACGACCAATCACGACTTCAGTGAGATTCTCAAGCCGGAAGGAGTAATGCAGACCGTAAGCGTATTGTGTAACTTCACCAAGTCTCCATAATTGTCGAGGAATAAGTCCAGGAAAGGTGTCAACACCGCTAGATCAGGGAGCCCTTGTGCGAGCGGGAGCATAATGGAACCCGTGTGGACGGAGCTGGTTGAGGTGTGAGTGGTATTGCTGGCCATCATCGATCGGGTGTGTCGTGAGGGTGAAGGTGAAGATAAAGGGGGAGGAGATTTGAGAGAAATCAGTTCTTGCAACACGAAGGTGAGAGGTGACCGTAGGGACGCAAGATGGGGGAGGCCAGTGATGAGGGGGCCCGCGACTTTATATGCACGTTCGACGCGCATATAAGCTCCGCCGGCGATATCAACAACACAAAATACCGGCGTTGCACGCGCGCGCGCGATCGGACGCCTACAAAGAGCTTCTTTCAGCGGACACAATTCTGGCGCCCTATTGGCTCGCACTTCGGCTTCGCTCCTTCTTCGGGCCTCAGGGTGCGCGGCTTGCGCGGCTTGGTGACACAAACACCTACAAATTCCGATCTGGACCGTGTTTGGTGTGCTCACGCGCCTTCGGTAGCACATGCTGCCCGGCTTTGGGGGCGCTTTGGCGCGTTTCTATGAGGTCGGAGCGCGAATTGGCTCTATCACGCGCAAGTCGATGTTCTTCGATCACTTTCTACGGAGCGGGAAACAACGCCAAGTGAACTCTGTGCTTGTTCGGTTGGTCCTGAGATCTACCATGGCATGGGTCATTGAGAGACCTGTGGTTTACCCGCTAAAGTGGCAGCATGCTGTCCGCAAGCACTTAGACAACAATGACGAAAGATATTCCTATCAACAATATTATCGAAACTACAATACCCAAAAAAGAATCAAGAAAGATCCGAGGATCATCCTCGGAACATTGGGGCTGGATCATGATGGACGGTCCCGAATGTTCGTTTAGCGCGCGCCTCCCGCATCTTGTTCGCTCACACGTCACCCGCCTACGCGCTCGAGCCGATTGGTCCGCCGACCAGTACTCAAGCTCCATCAGTCCAGCGATCCATTGCGCCCATCACTTGCCCATCCGCAGAGCCAGATAGCGCCCCACGCGCCTAAATGGCCCCGCACGTTCGTGACCCACGCACCACACCGACCCCAATTAGCGTCGCCGTAGTCATCTTCGTCGAGAAGCTCGATCGGGGGCCATCTGCGAGCAGGGCTTAGCTCGTGTGCGAAGTAGCGGGAGCAGGGGGCGGGGAGCTGGGGGACAAACGGGGGAGAGGCGAGGAGGGACAGACTAGGAGATTCTCCAGCCACACTGAGTGAACAGGCTCGAGGACGAACTGAAGTGCAGCTTGCTTGATATCATCCGCAACCGCTTGACGTAGTGATCGCAGCTTCAATGTAAGCTGTTTGAACTGATATTGACAATGGAATGGATGTCAGGAGCAAGGTGAGCGCGCAGGTGCTGGCCCGGGCGATTGATGCGGACAATCAAGAAGGGCATCACTACATGAGCGGACTAGGGCACCAAAGTTACACATGCCTGCACATAACCCAAACCAACCAGAACAAGCTGATCACGCTCCACACCGGCGTCCCAACGCCAGCGCCGATCACACCTGCAATTGCGCCCGACGACTGGTCGTTCGTCATCGGCACGGCGTTGCCGATCGTCTCGTTGATGCAATTCAGGAAAGTCATGTCCAGCCCGCTGGGGAGGGGCGTGTCAGCCGTGACGTTGCTGGCTGTCGTGTTGCTCGGCGGGGCGTTGGCGGGCAGTGCAGCAGTGTTGTTGTAGCTGTCCAGGAAGAGCACAAAGGACGAGGCGCGGTAGTACTGTATCGCCTGCTGCGGCTGCGGTGCGCCTGTCGCGTTCGCGCTGTAGGGCGAGATGGTACTGTTCACCGCGGAACAGTTGAAGACGAGCGCGTCGAGCACCGCCCGCACCGAGTCCGAGTCGCCAAGGATGTGGTACGTGTTGTTCGCCGGCTCGGCGGTGTTGTTCGATTGGATCAGCGTGATGCTCTCGGGCCCGCCGGGACGGGAGGAGTTGTTCTCCGGGCCGTACTGCATTGTGTGGGTCAGAACACCTTGTGAACCTGGGTAGAGCAGCAACGTACCTCATCATCGCCATAGTAGAATGGGTGGTAGTATATTGGCCAGAAGCCGAAGGGAAACGGCCGGCCCACGAGCCAGAACCCGCCTCCACCATAGGGGTATCCGCTGCCCAGTGTGCGCGAGCCGTACACCTGCGGGCGGATGCCACCATCGTACTCCCTCCCCGAGAAGGGCACACCCGCAGGGATGGATTTGATGGTTGTGCTCCCCCCGCCGAAGGCGGCGACCTCGTCGCCTGTTGAGGAGTGGAACGTTGACGCGGAGGAGCGGTATGCGGGTGGAGGGTCGTACGGCGGAGGAGCCTCGTCCGGGGTGGTGCCCTTTGACGTTGATCCGGAGGAGCTGGAGGAGCCGCTGCCATCGCCGTCGTCGCCCCCGGTGCCTTTGGAAGCTAGACTTCATGTCAGCCACAGGACAAATGGGGCGGAGCACGAAACTTACAAGAACCAGAAGAGCCAGAGCTGCTCCCGCCGCTCGACTCCCCTCCGCCCCCTCCGCTGTCCCCGCCACCTGATGAGTGCCCGCCCCCGCCGCTCGGACCTCGCCTTGGCGCGAGGAGGGGCCAAGCTCGTTCTTCAAGATCAACTTCTTCTCTGGGTAGGGTCGCGGGCATGGTCGCGTTGTTATTGGGTCCCGGACCAGCGGTGCGCCGTGGGGTTTATATCCTCGGCGCGGTTGCAAAGAGAGAGAGAGTTGTCAGCGCCCCTGCCCAGGAAAGAAGGAAGGCAGCCGGTCAGAGTCAGGGCGCCATCCATTGAGTACTGGTTGTTTCCTTGCGACGAATATTCCGAACGCGATGCCGACGCGTGTTGCTCTTGGCCGGGTTTGCGGCTGTGAAGGAAGAATCAGGGATCATCCGCTTGGCGCTGCTTCTCTTCGAAGGTGCGCCGAAGGCGGTGCATCAGGCGAACCCGCCTTGCCGACTGGCGGATGTTGACAACTGATCATCCCACCGGATTGTGTGCACTGTACCGTCATACGCACTGGAATAAGGAGCGTTATTATGACTGGCCTGACAATCACTAGTGGCAGCTTCTTGGAGCAATGATTGTTCTAACGTGAAACTGTTCCTACGCGTTGTTTACAATGCAGTCTCTGTACGCTTCGGCGCCCTGAGATGACATGAATGCCCGGCCCCGGATTTACAGCGACGATGCTGGATACTCTATCCTTCGTCCTGATTCATGACAGCCCCTCACATGAGTCGCCGCTTCTCGTACCCATTGTCCTTATAAACCCGGTGAGTGTGGGGTAGGTGCTTCTGTGTTGTACGTTGCATCGGGCCGAATGTCAACCTGCCAGAGATTGACTCAGCTTTGCATCAACACCACAGTTCTGGAAGAACGGAAAGAGTGATGCAGTCAAACATGGCTTCTTCGAGGCCCGGTCTAATTTCGAACGCAACCTTCTGTTACGGAGCTTCGGCGTAGCATCAATCACATCAATCACATCAATCGGTTCTCCACTTCAGGAAACCGGACAAGATGTTTATGACGCCATCCCAGAACGGCTCAAATGGATCGAAAACACAGACAGAGGTCGCCTGATCATCTGCTCAACGCGGAGTATTGCGCCCAAAGCACGCCAACCGGGAAAGCGAGCGCGTCCCGGGCTGTCCGGCGCAAGACGAAAGCGGCGAACCATCCATGCTCGACCCCACGGCGGGTAGGAGCGAAAGCATGCCAGCACGGCATATAGGAGGGTAATTACGGAATGATATTGCTTGGCGCATGCGAGTTTTGTGCTCTCCCCCATTCCTCTATTCCGCGTGGTGGGCGGCGGCGGCCTCCTTCTCCGCTGTCGCATAGTGCCCCTCCTTGCTCTCCAGGTACGCGCCGTAAGAGTTCGCCCACGTGTAGATACCGTATCCTGCCGCACGCGTGTTAGCATATGAGAAGGAGGAGGAAGGGAGAGGGAGGCGAACCGAACCCGAAAGGGATGGCAAAGTATGGTACTTGGGCGACGATGCGTCGGTAGCCGTTGAATAGGTACGAGCTGAACGCATCGCCCATCGCCTTCTGCTGGAAAGGGGATAGACCTAGGAAGGTGTCAGGTGCTGTTCTGGCGTCCGGTCACAAGGTAGAATGAAGAGAGCATATTTGGACAGTAGAAGCGTGGCGATCTTCCTGGCCACGCGTACGGCGCACGGCACACAGTGCACATGCATGGAGGAGGAAGGAAGAAAGGACAGCATACGCACTGTACTGGACGATGCCCTTCTGCTTCGGGCCGCCAAAGTCACCCCACCATCCCATCTACACACGTCTCGTCAGTCCACCGCACTCAAGATCCCACCATTCCCACTCACCCAAACCTTGCCTGTGCCCTCATTCAGTGAGCAGTTCTTGAGCATCATAATAAGAGGACTCACCCGAAGGCATGCCCGAAAGTCGGAGCAATGAAGGGCGCATCTTTCGTTTGTTAAAGGATGCGAGAGAGGGAGGTCTATCTCAGGCTGCTGCCAGACGAGCAGGACGGCGATGATGAGCCGGAAGCACCCGGGTGCGGATGCACGTGCTTCTTTCTCTTTTAGGAAATTACGCACGACGATGATTGGCGATCCTGAGGGCCCAATCTCCTCGCACACGAGCGCTATAGATGTCGCTCGCCCGCCGCTCGCTCTGCTCGCTCTAGGCAACCGACGATGGCCCTCGCGCCCAACCGACGGCGCTCATCCACCATCACGAGCATACAGTCGTCCTCCTCTTCCTCCCAGCCCACCGCGCCCCCGATCTGCGTGGGCGAGAGCGTGACCCTCCTCGCTTGGGTGCAGGACAACTTTCCAGGGAATATCAAGGCTAGGATCAACCTCGATGCGTGGCCCGGGTGCACGACGGGAGACCTGTTGGCTGTTACGCTCGAGGGGCAGGAGGGGCTCGACAACGCGTTCTTCTTCGTGGTCAGCGAGGTGGATGGGACGGCATTGAGGACAGGTGCGGCCGGCAACATGCAGGTGCGTAACATTCCTTCTGCGCTTACCAGTGCTGATGAGTAAGAGCAGATATCATTATCGGCAGATATTGCGACCAAGTTCAAATTCAAGAACCGGACTAACGTGCAAGTGACAAAGGCAGGTCCAGCGAGCCAGCGTTACTGCTCCCTCTGACCTTGTCCTCAGGTAGACAAGGACGCGTACACGGCGGAGCACATCGAGCTATGTTTTCGCGACCAGTACCTCGGTCGATCAGAGATGTGGCGGCTGGGTATGAGCCTCGAGGAGACGTGCGTGCACGACGACCAGAAGGTGATGTTCGCTGCATGCATCGAGGCGCAGATCAAGGGCATCTTTGTCCGAGGCCAGCGCGTTCTATCCGCTTACGTGACCGCCCTGACGAAGACGATCTACCGGTCGCTCTCCGCGCGGCACACGCTCCTGATCCAGATCAGCAAGGAGCTCTGGGAGTTTGCGGAGGACGGAGAGCGATACTACGAGAAGCTCTGCAACTCGTTCCTTCCCGAGCTGTTCAGCCGTTGGCGAAGCGTCAACGCGCACCACCTGCTATCCGTCGTCCTAATCTCCCGCGTGTGGTACGACACCGATGCCGAGCTCAAGTTCGCTACTGGACCGATCCGCAGGTCGAAGACGACGAAGAAGTCGTACAAAGACTTGTACAAGGTCATCATCGATCTCGAGATTATGGAGGAGTGGGAGACGGCGCTCGTTTCGCTTAAGCAGAGTCTTTGGGACTTCCAGCGCGAAATACTGCTACAGCACGTATCTGCTGAGGGCAGCGATACGCTCGAGGCTTGCTTGATTGGCAGGATATCGAACGCGCACGAGGGCAACATACTGGAGGCTATCAACCTGGCACTGAATCCCTTCGAGAAATATCACGTCGATCGCGACATGGGCCGAACCGGCTTGAGCATCTCCGTCGTCACTCCCGGCACCGGCAGGTTCGAAGTTGACAAGGAGCTGTTGCGCTTGACGAACGAACGGATGAACTTCAACGGCTTCACTGTCGACCTTGTGTGCCTCACGCATCGACCGCTGCACGCCGTCCCGCTCTTCTCATACATGTCGCAAGTTCCAGAACAAGAGAATTCGCTATCTCAGCGCGAACAGAACCCGCTGTATTATGACAGCAGCGCCGAACACTCGACATCGATGTTACCGATCAAAGAGGTGCTGCAATATCACATGATACCAAGCTGGGTGTACTGCTCGTATTGGGAGCGCTCCTGGGATATGCCATTCCGCACCGACAGGTATGCCACCGCCATGTCCTCTTGTCTGGTCAGAAACTGACCTGAATGCACAGGTTCATACCTCGCTCCCGAATGTACGAGATCCAGATGCTTGGCTTGTTGGAGCAAGACATCTCAAGCACCATCACCATCCCGTTCCTGGATGAAGACGCGACGGGCATGTTCGGAGCCAAGATAACCTCAGATGGCAAAGATCGCCGAGCGACAAAGGAGCGGGCCCGCCGGGAGTTTGCGAGGAATGTATTTGGTCGTAAACCGCTCGAAATCCCAAACCCGCCCTTCAGCGTTGGCTACAATTCGGGTTCAACGCTGTCTGTGGCGTCTCGAGGCTCTGCTCGGCCCCGAGAGCTGACTGGCGGCGCGCTTGCTATTCGTACCACGGCATTCCGGCCTGGTCAGCTCGAAGACTCGCGACGTTCAAGTCTCTCCCAACGTTTGGACGGGTTCCCCGCCATCCCCGCTCAAGAAGTCGCCCATGCTCGGAGGAACTCGGTCCAGATGCCTCCAGGGATAATCAAGATGCCACCACTCCTGCAGCTGGACGATCCTCCTCGCGGTCGGCCAACTCGCGTAACACCGCTTTCTCCCCCAAGCGAGCCCATGGTACCAGAGATACCTGCCTCGAGACCCAGCACGTCTCCGTCAAAGCAATCTATCAAATCGACAAAGTCAACCGCCTCAACTGCAGGCTCGGACAAGTCGAGTGCCTTGCCGCCCAAAGCGCCTCGCATTTTCAGCGCCGCGTGGCTACTATCGTCTTTGAGAGTCCAGCCTGCTCTCCCTCAAACAACCTCCCTCACCGTCATTCGGCAATCACCCTCGACACCCACCAAAGCGACAGAGCAACCACCGGCCCCTGCTCCTCCTCCTCCCGAGAAGAATCCTCCCGCACCGCGTTCTATCCGCAAAGATACACTGTCTAAAGACGTCAAGACGGCGCCGGTCACCGGTAGTGTTCCTATGCCCATCTCGATTAAAGCAAGGCAGCAGAGCATCTCACGGCCGACAAGACCAGGAAGCGAATTATATGCCGATGCGCCGCTCCTTCACCCGTCACGCGCTTCGCTCCCCCGTAATTCGCTCCATGTGGATGGCCCTCTTTCCTTTAAGGGCGGCAGTGCTGAGGCATCAGGCTCGACACCACAAGCACGCTACCGGCAGATCTCCACCGGTCTCACCCTCCTCAATCCCTCCAACCCAAAGCCAGAGCAGTTAGCGGAGTCTGCCCAGGAAGCTCGAAGATGGAAGTATTCGTTCGCACAGCCGACTTTCGAGCATCAGATGAAGTGGCGCTCGCTCTGCAGTCCTGCTTGCCTTCCCCTCACAGTGGATGTGTATCCTCGACAGGACGAACTGGACAACGACTTCCAAACATATCATCACACCATCCTGGTTCCAGACGCCAACAGTCAATTCATCAGGCCGCCAAAGTACAAGAAGGATGGGTATACGCCCGAAACATACCAAGCTGAGCAACTGTTGCGTGCCATTGCTAGCTTCCGTCTTGCCCAAGGATTCCAATTTGTTGTGGCCCCACATCGGACCGGAAGAAAGCAAACACCTATCATGATGCCAAATCGTCTTTCTGGTAGTTTTGGCCGACAGGGCGTACTAGAACCTTCCTCGCATATGAACGATATCAGCGTCGAACTGAAACCTGGAGGGGCCTCTGAAGTGCTTCGTAACGTTGGCGACGCCCCAATATACCTCAGCATGGGAAATCAACTGCATCGCATTTCATATGACAAGGAGGTGCAAGAAATCAAAGTAACGGCATACGTGCGTGGACGGCAAAGGGAGGATGTACTTTCATACGAGTGCCTTATCTGGCCAAAGCACGGCGACGGCTACATGCGGGCGGAAGCGCAATTCAAGTATCCAGCAGAGCATATCGGATGGAACAGGATGGACATGCTTCTCGCCGGCGCTCCGAGTCCTCCAGCAGATCGCATGCGTTACTGGCGAACAAGATTCGTCGTAATCCCTTCCGAAGACGAACCTCTTCCCCACTATGAGCCTGGCGCATCTGGCGCTCGCCTAAGCGACGAGGAAATCCGAATTAAAGGCATGGAACATCTTGCTGAGCTTTTCGGGCGGTTGCGTTGGCGGCCAGACGATGCTCGAACTGATCTCGGTAACTCGGTGCCATTACTGATTACCTACCTTGACCCACTGGCATGTCTGCTGGACGAGCCACTGATGGAGTCACTTGCCGAAGCTCATATGCCGCGAGCGAGTGACCGAAAGCGGAAAGCGGAGAAGGCTCTGGAGGGGGCATCCTTGTCATCTATTGCCCGTGCGATGCGTGACCCGGAAGTCGGATTGGTCATCGAAGACCATAAGTGGCACAGCAATGTACACAAGGATAGCTTCTCAGGTTCCGATCTTGTCACCTTCTTGCTGCGAGAATATCGGGACGTTTCAACAAGGGAAGAAGCCACGAAATGGGGCAACAAGTTGATGGAAGATGGCCTCATTGAGCATTGTCGTTCTTATCACGTGTTTCTTGACGGGTAAGTGCATAGGAATTGTTTGTGCTTTCCGTCCTTACCAGTTTGTCAGGCACTACTACTACCGCTTGACGGGAGAATATGCTGCTTCCAGCCAGACTAGGCGGCAGCGCAACTGGTTCAATCGCCACGCTCCAAGTCGAGACACCCGAAAGGGTAGCAGTCCTGCCAAGCGGCAAGAACTTGTCCTTACAGAATCAATAACGCTAGATCTCGACCCATTGAAGCATAGTGACCAGGCAGAACTGGTGATGCTGCATCATGATATCATTCACAATCCTGTGAACGCGTTCCATTTCGAAATGAACTGGATCGGAACAACCGCCCGATACATCGATGATGTCGTCTGGTCGTGGGGCAGAGACATCGAAGAATTCGGGCTTAAACTGGTGGAAGCTTACGTGGACCAAATCTCGGCTATCTCGACGCACAGTCCTTTTCAGTCCTGCATCTCAATTCCGCTGGCTATCCCTCCACCAAGTATCCCGGATCTGGTTAGGCGACTAGCACCTGGCGCCAATCCGGGACTGTACTTCGAATGCGCGTTACTCCGAGAGCTGGGCTACATCCTTGATATCGAGAGTATAAATCGATATCCGGAGCAAGTCACCGTCAAGTATAGCTACCGCCATTCGCCGTACACATATCCGCAGTACATTCACCGGTCAGGACTGGCATTTGTGCAAGTCGTGGGCGGCACTGACGGCTTCCAATGGCTGGCGAACGGGCTTGCAATCGCTGGTGCAGTGACACGGCGGCTCAAGCAGAAGCAATGGGACGGGCCGTACGCTTTTCGGGAAGAGTCTCCCCAGCCGGCAAAAATTGCAGAAAGCATCCGCCTGCTACTGCAGGAGTTTTGTGCCGACGAAGACAGGCTGAGGGAGTTTTGGAACAAGGTCGTGGATAGTTTGCCTCCAGTTACTGTGGAGTTCGAGGAGCTGCTCACAGCGGTCTGAGGTCGTTCTTGCGGAGGGGCATTGTGCGTTGTTGTATCTTTACGTTGTAGACCTGCATGACTGTATCCTAATCTTGCATAATCATACTTGATTGAGAAGTCACCCGTCCCACGTTGACATTGTGGTTCTCGGTTTCGAGAAAGGGAAACCATCACATTCAGCCACCGCAGACTTGAGTTATGGGCAAGTTGAGGTACAACATGTTATTGCCGATATACAACCGCAACGCTCCCCATTGGGCGCAGGCTATCGCTGTCACAGGCCTTGTTCCTTCAGTCAAACCTACTACAGCATCGCGTCAACAGCATCCACGTCCTCCTGGCTGCTAATGACCGAAACAGAGCGACTGCACTTGGTCCGCTTAGCCCCCTTCATATTTACTTGGTCCTGCCTGGTCGAGTCATCTTCGCGAACGTTACGCTTACGTGTACCGCTCGAACGAGAACCCTTGTTTGCAGATCGCTTGCCTGAGGTAGCAGGTTTGACGATAATCGGGGCGCATGGAATAGCAGTGGGATTGACAGAGCCATGGCCCATGAAAGCATAGTCCTTGACGATCACGGGTCTTTCCTCCCTCTTTGGTGCTGCCTTGTCGGTCTCCGAAGCAACAGAGGAAAGCTCTGGCGTCGATGCATCGGGCTGTGGCAGCAGTTTCCCAAGTTGTTGAGCGAAACCAGTTTGATCCTTCGCCGCCATATAAGCACATACTTCTTCAGGAGACATCGCATTCTGCCGAGGTATCCTCCCTGGCTCGGCACTTTTCCGCGGAATAGGACAGAGTTTCCGATCTTCTTCCTTATTGACAAGTGGCGTGGGAGATGCAGGCTCTGGGTTATGCGTGCCGTCCTGCTCCTGTCCCATCCACTGATCAATAGGACGGGAAGTACAACTTTCGTGTCCAGCAGATCGGGCCCGGCGAAGCAATTCTTCGGCGCGCATGAATGCACTCTTCCGAAAAGCTGCTATCCGCTTGGGATTGTATTCAGGAACGTAGATGTTGTCTTCTTCGCTCGACGAGGGCAGGGTTGTGTCCTCAGTATAAGCCCTTTGAAGAAGTTTAGATGCCGCTTCGAGCCACATTTTCTTCGACATTCTTTGTTGAGAGGTGAGCAGATTCGGAGGAATGCCTTCGCTGAGGATGGCGAGTGCTGAGGTGCCCCGCTCCAATGCGCGCGCCTTCCGAAGCATCTCTTCTACCTGGACAAGGCGCAGCTCGGTTTGCGGGTTCTGGAGGCCTTCGACGATCTCACGCAGATCCATCATCGCGGCAAATCGGAGGGCCTGCGGATCGGCGAGCTCGCTCGCGATGGGATCGACCTCGTGATCGATGTCATCGCTGGGCTTGGCAATGTTTAGTCCCAGCTGACGAAGTCTCTCGTCCACAGCGTTCGTCCATCTCTTTCACCAGCAACCGTGAGCAAGCGAGAACGATTCAAGGGAGAATAGTGCTTACCTTCAGACCTCGCTGCATCCGGGTGAGGGTGAGAGTCGAGCACTGGGAAAGCTGTGACAGCCTGAACAGCCCAGGCCTACCTTCCAGTCCGTAAAGCTCCGGACCATCATCGTCGGAAAAGGACCCATTAGTGCCCATGATGTATTGGAAGATGAATGGAGACGAAAATGACAGGTGAGGTTGATTCAACAATAGTCAATGAGGAAGATCGCAGCTCGAGATCGAAATGTAGCCGCTTGAGTCGAAAAGATGTGTCCGTTTCTTGTAGCTCTAGGAACTGGTTGGACCGGTGCCTCAGGTTATCATGAACTGAGTCGAGTGTCCAGAGAGTCAAGACACGCTGCGCGCTTAAGTACGATGCATGTCCACTGGCCCAGCGTGCGGTTGCCACGGGCGTGTGTCATTGTCGCACAAAGCGCCTAGTGCCGGTGCCCCCGACTGGCCCAACGGTGGGGCCAGCAAGCGCCTTAGACTCTAGCAACATGGCCGCCGCCGCCAAAGGGTGATACTTCGCCAGCCATTTGATGCCGAGTTTGTCCTTAGCTGAAAGGGAAAAGCAGTGAACGGGATCCCCATAAAGGCCACTCGTTACCCAACAAGGAAACACATAGAAATGAGCTCAGGGAGGCTCGAGTAAGGAGTCAACCGTATCCATTCAATTACTGCTTAGGATGAGCGTGGAGTAAGCATAGCAAGAGATGCCAAGCGGAAGACGGATGTCGGTCTCGAAGTGGTCGGCCGACACCACCAGCCACCGGAGATTCCATTCGATTCTTCTCAGGGTCCTGCATCTTATCTTCTTCCTCCTTCATCAGCGCCCACCCCGCATCGCATGGAGCTTCTATAGCCTTTCCGGCTGTATCATTCGAGGGCAATCTTGCGAAATACGTTGTAGTAACATGGATACACTATCACGAATACCTGGTCTCTCGTCGCTTCGCCAACAACTGTCTGGCGGTCATTACTCGTCTCTTCCTCGCGAGGGCGGTGATGGCGACGTCGTCTTTCAGGCGGAAGAAGATGGAGACGTCGAACATGGCGAGGAACATGCGCTCGCAGAGCGGGCAGCACGGAATCATGTTCTTGAAGATGGCGAACTAGGAGAAGAGGTGTCGGATGAACACGCGGCGTTCGTGCATGAACACGCGTCTTACCGAGGGAGACGGAAGAGAAGAGGAGGAGCTGTGACCGTCAAATTGTCGACCTTTGTCAAGGCGCTCGCCGCGCTCTTCGCTCTCTGGGGTCTATGGGTGGCAATGAAAGTGGGGTGGACTTGGTTCGTCGTACGTATCTCCACCGTGAACTGCGTCCCCGTGCTCACATTGTATTAGGCACCCAAGAAAAGCGCGTCGTTGGACATGCCGGCGTTCGGCACGCAGCTCGGGTGCGAGGACGCACCCTACTTCTACATCAACCCGGAGTTTGAGTCGACCGCCACGAACCACACCGTATTCACGCTCCCGCTCAACACTCCCGAAGGGGCAAACACCTTCCTCCTCCGCACGCAAGGGTCCAACACATCGCTTACCGTAACGCTCGAGCACCAGGCCGACGCGTTAGAGACGGATCTGATCCTCGAAGCAGCCATCTCCTCGCCCGAGCCGAACATGGACTTCCGCGTCAGCGGAGCCGGACCACAATTCGACGCCGCCCCGCACATCATCTTTGAAGCGCTCGAGGGCGCCCCCTACTGCCTCCGGGTGGACGTCATCCTTCGCCTGCCTGGGAACCTGAACGCGCTCACGCTCGACCTGCAGACGGTGGCGCAGGTGCGTATCGGGGACAGCTGGGGCAATGGGCGGGACGCGTTCGCGCCCTTCCTGCACACGCTGGACGTGACGTTGCACGCGGACTCTCCCGCCAACCTCCTCCTCCCCTCACCAGGGTTCACGGCAGAGACGACAAAGCTATCCCTCGCCGCTGGGTACATCGCGGGCGAGGTCGCGCTCGCCCAGTCGCTCGAGATCTCCGCCACGCCGCGGGGGAACGTCGATCTCCTCACCACGGTATTGCAGAGTCAGGCCGGGATGGGCGCTACGACCGCCGCGCTCGAGACGCACTCTGGGGAGGGGGCGTTCCACATGCGCGTGCAGAGCCCGGGGCACGAGCGTTGCCTGCAGGCGCAGCACCAGAGCTCGGGGGACATGCAGCTCGAGTACGAGGACTTTGTCGGCGAGGCGAGCTACTCTGCCGGGGGCGGACTGGACGTGGAGGGCGTCGGAGCGGGAGGGCAGGTGGGTGGAGGAGGGTGTGATACGCTCCGGGTCAACTGTGGGGGCAAGCTGGACTTGAGCATGTAGCCTGCATCCTGCGCCTATGTGCAGGAAGGGACGATACTGATACTGTATACCCGTTAGTAGGGAACCTGTTGTACACACGCTTGTGAGGTGGGAAATATTCTGTTGTACACGTTGCTACCCTTATACAATAATGTGACACGCTGCTCTACCATATACATCGACTCGACGTCCCATCTCACACGCTCCCAGCCTTACATCTCCACCTCACACTCCCACATCCCGCACTCCAGCCGGCTACCCCACGCCTGCAGCATCTCCCACCCCTCCTCTCCCGCCCCTCCCCTCCCCACCCTACTCCCCCCCTCGACCCCCACGCCTCTCACCACCACCTCCCCCAGCCCGCCCACCAGCGCCCAAACCCCACACCGTCCCTTCACGCCCGCCCAAGCACCATCGCGCTTAAAGATGACCTTCTGCACAAAGGCTCTAAACGCCTTTTCCCGCCCGGGGAGGATCTGCACGGGCACTTCGTCAAGCGGCGCGAGGAGGGTCAGGTTCTCTTGCACTGTGGGGAGGAGGGGCGAGTCCAGTCGCGCGAATGCGTTGACCAGGCCAGGGAGGGGAGGGCCATCGGTGATGTACACGTCTGGCTGGACCTGTTCTGCGTCGAAGGCGAGGGAGGAGAAGGCGGGAGGGAGGGAGATGCGGGCCTCGATCGTCCCGCTTATGAGGAACTCGTTTGGCTTGTTTGAGGGGAGGATGCGCATGCCGTTGATTTGCACGCTTTGGAGTAGCTTTGGGCGTGGGTGAGCTCCGGGGAACTGGTGTGAGAGCTGGATGTGGGAGAGGAAGGGGGAGAGGAATGCCGGGAGCCCGGGGTGCGGGGGAGGGGAGGTGAGCAGGATAGGGTAGGGCGCACCGGAGAGGTAGGCGGTTAGGAATGCGCTGAGGAGGGGTGAGTCGGGGGGAGGGGGGAGGAGGAGGCCGCTCAGGGAGATGGAGAGTCTCGGGCCGGGGGGAGGGATGAGGAGGGGAGACGTGTGCACGGTGGCGATGGGGAGGGGGGAGAGCGTCCCGTTTGCGTTTGCGGAGGCGCCCGGCTCGCCCTCCGTAGCGTTCGGCAGCGGCAGGAGGGAGACAAGGAAAGGGATTTCGTATGGCCATTTGAACTGTCCCAGCGGGGGGAAACTGGGGAGGAGCGGGAATGGGAGAGAGGCGGAACCTTCGATCGCTAGCTGGGTGTGGGTTGTGTTTCCTGAGCCTGGGTCGGCGCCCGGTGCGGGTGCGGGCGCGGGGAGAGGATGTACGGCATACGAATCGAGACTGAGCTGGCTCAAGAACTCCCTTAGCGGTGTGCCCGGCCTCGGGAATCCCGGCAAGCTGGGAACTAGAGCCCTGTGTCAGACCGCGGAACTACTCGGGGGGGGGGGGAGCAGGGAGCCGCAGCACGCACTCTTGAGCTTTATCTCTGTGAGCAGGTCCGATTTGTGCAGCGTCAGCCAGGAGGAGGGGTTCATCCTCCAGCTCCAGCGCGCGGAGCCCGGGCCATCTTCTCCCTTGGAGCCAGAGGGAGGGCTGCCCAGGCCGGAGGGGGACACGGTGACCCACTTTGTGCTCGCCTCCAACTCGATCTTCCCGCTTGCCCAGCTCTCCTGTGCGAAGCGTGCCAGGGCAGCGGCGTCCTGGGAGGGGCTGACGAGGACGTCTATCGTTATTGGGGATAGCCAGGATTTCGCCAACTCGGATTCGGGCGAGTCGAGTTCTTCTTCCGATGAGAGGGCGCGCAGGGAGGGTGTGAGCGGGATAGTCAGCTGGGGGACTTGGAGTGTCGCGATCATCCCCGAGCGGGAAGAGAGGGCGATAGTGCTGAGCCTGACGTCAACCGCCTGCACCCTCTCCACGCCCCATCTCCCCAACGCTCTCCTGCATCGTTCCGCCCACCCGGCGCTCTCGTCAGACGAGCGGAAGCCCAGGAGCCAATCTGCGTCCACGCCTATTTCTCCGTCGAGCTGGATGTACAGCCCGGAGGAGGTGAGGTTGAGCACCTGCAGGTTTGTGGGCCCGCGCAGGTGGACGGCGTGTGCGAGCAGCTCGGAGGGGGGCGAGCGGGCGGAGGGGTAGGCGTAGGAGTAGCCTAGGAGGAGGAGGAGGAGGGAGGCGAGGAGGAAGAGGGAGAGGAGGAGGAGGAAGGTGGTGAGGAGGTGGGAGAGCGTGCGGTTTGGCCTTGGGCGCGGGGGGAAGGTCTGGTAGGATGAGGGGGCGGTCGGGGAGGAGGAGGACGCTTCCGCTTCGCCTAGTGGGGAGAGGGAGGGGCGCCGGGCAGGCGGGGAGGAGGCGGTGGGAGGGAGGAGAGGCGACGTCTCAAGCGCTCGCGATTTGCCTTTGTCTTTGTGTCGGGCCATGGAGGCGACAGTTCGGTAGGTGGGAGGGCGCTTGTTGAGGCGATTGAAACGGCGGCTGCTCAGGCCAGGCAGGGAGATACCAGGTAGAGAGCTGCCCCGGGGGTACGAGGCTGGCTGCTTGAGATATATGAGATGGGCAGGAGACGATGGGCTTGCGTATGCGTGTGTGTGTTGCGGTGGGGGAGGTCGGTGAGGTGCAAGGCCTTCCCGGCCTTGCGATCCCCAGCGGCCTGCACGGAGATCGCCGAGTGGCGGTGCCACACGTGATTTTAATATTGTCAGCTCCGGTGTGCAACCTGCCAGTGCAGTGCACGCAGTTACGTTGCTTGGTACCAGTACAAGCCGGACTTGAGCTTGCTCTCCTCATGCTTGAATGCTGACACCAGAGTCTGGGGCCAATAAACGGGATGAGCTACTTCTGTAAACACTCTGAGTGGTGTGTACAAGAGCTTCATACAAGGCTTCTTGTACACAACACTTGGACTGTTCCTGTGAGATTGGTAAAACCTAGAGCAAAGGTAAAATATGCCACATATTCCCATTGCTCCAGGTACATGCAAGGGTATTGGACAATAACTCAACAGTTTGTGCCGATGAAATCACCATCCTGCCCTATACAGCCAACATGAACCGTGCGCCCCGGCCTCCCAGGCCATGCAGTACTGCCACACATCGTCCTCGCCGCTCTTCCTTCACAGCTACAACAACACCACGCCCCGCTCCGTAGCAGCACGGCTGGGAATCTGACGGCCACCACGCCCTTCCCCAACGCGCTCGATATGACATTCCCTAACAGCATCAACGCGACGAGCGCCAACGCAGTGTCCACCACGGACGCCGTTATCACGCGCATGGACGATGTGGTCAGTCGCCCGCAGCTGTTCAACCTGCTTTTCTTGATCATGCTCGTTCTATTCGTGTGCTGACACCGATGTATCACTCTGACGTTTCCGGATACCTTCCTCATCGATGGCTCCATGCCACTTTGTAAAGATCATACTCAGACAGCTCGGCTGATAACATTACTTTTGAATTGATGCATTCTTCAATTTGGCTACTGTACATACACGGGTTCATCACTCCCAGCGTGTAAATAAGGAACATGCGCAGCACCATTGGAGGCTATCAGCCAAGGGAGAACGAACGAAAATGGACATTGTGCAGGAGCATTCATTATGCTGCGACGGCTGGCTGCGGCTTCCCACTGAGACGTGCATCCACCGCCCGACGGTGATTCCTGTTCTTCAGATGTACCTCGAATCCAGACAAGGTCTCTTCCGGGTTCTTCCCAGGCTCAGGAGGCGGCGCGCCTTGCTTGGGAGGACCGGTGTTGTAAAGCTGAGCGGGCGTAAGAGCTTTGGTCGATTTTCTGGCCCAACGCAAACGTACCTTTCCAGGACAATCAAGACATTTGACCTTCCATTCGGCGGGCGCGTTGGGATCTCCAGTCGCCTTCGGCACAATCTCAATCCTGTCGTTGGGATACTTTGCCATCAGGCCGTCATAGGCATCCACGAGCCACTTTGGCTTCGGGACCTGCTCAACAATGAGTGGATGTCACAACTCGCTCGGGAATCAACCTACCGAGACTTTGGGCTGGGCCTTGTTTTTGGCTGGGGAGGGAGGCTTGGCTGAGGATGGCGCTGGTCCTTCTGGCACGCTCACAGCCCTAGTCGAGTTAGGCTTGGCAGAAGTCTGCTTTGCGGGCGACTTTGTCACCGGCATGATGGGTTCGTCGTCTGATGACTCGCCAAACGGCATATCGGCGAATGCCGGCGACAGATAGCTTGGCTTCGGCGCTTCTTCTTCCAAGTCCATCGCATCTCCACCTGTACGTTCTGGAGATTGCACAGCGGGCGTCGGGTCGACCTCTTCCTTTATCTCATCCTCGACCTGCGGACCCTCTAGCATCTCCACATCCGGAGTGTCGGCTTCGACGCTCGCCATGGTCGGCTTCTTGCGATACTTGGTACCGCGCTTGGCTGCTTCTTCTGCTTCGCGAAGTCCACGATGATAATCTTCGCTCGTATTATATTCGACTTCTCTTGGTCTCCTATACCGATGCCAATATTTGCCTGTGCGCATGTAAGCCACATTACGTCAAGCCGTCATGAAGGAAACGCACCACAAGCGCCGCACATTGTCTTCTCGCCCAACGGGCCCTTCCTGCGTCCAACGGCGATGCTCTCCGGGCATCCGCAGTTCGAGCAGTGCCAGATCCCGTTGATGACATTCTCTTTCTGGGTGTCCATGTACTCCATCTCCTTGGCCTCGCGCTCCTTCTCGCGCAGCTGCTTCTTCGTCGCCGGCCGGTGTCGCTCAATGGCCGCCGCTTTCTGCGCTGCAGACGTCTCACCGCCAGAGCCAGAAGCATCAGCAGCGGCAGCCTCTTCTGCGGCCTTCTGCGTCTTCCTCCTGGGCGGCAGGGACAGCAACGGGCCGAAAAGCGACGGCGCTGCGGGTCCAGTGCGTTCCGCCTGTTCAGGCTGCGGCAGATCCTTGGTGATATTCGCCGTGGCAGCAGCAGCAGCCGCACGTCTACTCGTAAGAATAGGCATGAGCGGCGCCTGCTCGCGGGGCGCCATGCTGCCGACAAGCGGGATCGACCGGTGGGTCTTGAGCGGCTCTCGGTCGGGCAGCTGCTGCACACCGCGCCGCCCACGCGTCTGCCTCTTCCGCCGACGCGCCTCCTTCTCTCGCTCGGCTTCTTCGCGCGCGATCTCCGCCTCGGTAAGCTGGGACAGGATCGGCGTATACTGCATCGCTTCGTCGGCATTCCGCGTGAGAGCCGTAGGCGAGATCGGGGGGAGGAAGGCGCCGCGCAGCTCGGCATCCAGGACTGGGCCCTCGAAGGTATGGCCAGAGATGATCAAGCTCTTTCGCATGACCTGGACCTGCTCGCGAATGTCGTGCGCGATCGCCGTCTTGAACTCTGGCGCGAGCCCCAGGTCGGCGGCGTAGGACTCGGCCCATTGCTCAGGAGTCACAGAGCTGTTGTTGATATCCCACTCGAACTGGTCGGTCAGGTTGATCATGCCGTAGGTGATGTCGAGCTTGATGAGCACGCGCAGCTCGTGGTCGAGGACGGACCAGCGGATCTCACGCTCGATATCTTCCACCGCCTTGGCTGCGTCCCCGTCCGTATCTTCCTGCTTGACCAGCGCGTCCTCCTGTGGTTCGGGCTCACCGACCTCCCCATCCTCCCCAATGCCCTCGCCTCGCTTCCGCTTCTCCTCCCTCCCCCGCTCCCGCTCATCATCCGCATCATCCGCATCCCCGCGCAGCGCCCACCGCCCCCTCCTGCCAATCTTGGCCCTGAGCCGTCTCTTCCACCCGTCCCACCACCCGCCTTCCCTCTCCCCCATCCTCCCCCGCCCCTCCCCACCAAGCACAATCTCTCCCACCTCCGCCCCCGCGCCCGCATCAGCAGAAAAATCAAACGTGCCCGCCTCCTGCAGCTGCTTGAGCACGCTCTCCCTCACGAGGGGGAAGAACTCCTTCATAGGCAAGTGGAAGTCGTCGCATATCGTCTGCGCAAACAAGTCCGGCGTCATGATCGGATCTGCTCCCCATCAGCCACCGCCTCTTCCCAACAAAACCAATGAAAACGCACCATTCACATTCCAAACAAACGTATCCCTAAGCCTCCAATGCTCATGCTCCACCTCCAGTCTGATCGGCACCAGCACCTCCCCGCGCCCCTCCACTTCTCGCAGCATCTCCTTGCTAGGCTTATACTCCCTCCGATGCGCAAGCACCGCATACTGTTCCTTTGCCATCCCAGGGGGGAGGTTCCACACCGCCGCGCTCCCAGCAGCAGCAGCGATCGCATTTGCCGCCGCAGCACTCGCCTTGTCCCCAAACCCAATCTCGTGTTTCCTCGAGGAGCGGGAGATGGGCGTTCCCGCCCCGCTAGCAAAGGGCAATGCATGACTCAACGCGCGCGCCTCTCTCTCCCGCTCCCGCTCCCGCTGCTGATCACGCAACGCCTCCCTCCTCCTCCGCTCGCCAGGCCAAAGGATCTCGAATGCCTTCTGGGGCAACTCCCTCCCTTCTCCAGCCTCGCGGGCCCACCACGGCCGAGCGGCGCCAATCTCAGCCCGCTCCGCCCTCTCCCGAACCTGCCGCTCAGGATCGCGCAACGCATTCGCCCACGCATCATCCCGCTCCATCCAGTCCTTAACATGTGCGATCTCGCCCCTGCTGAGCGCGGGGAGCGAGCCGCCGTACGTGTAGTCCGGCTGCGGCGCGTCCATATTGGTACCGGTGCTGGGCAGGGAAGGCACAGGCGGGAGGAGGGTGATCCGCTGGTGGGGGTTGCTAGGCTCCTGCCTGCCCCCACCGCCAGGCATGCCAGCCATAGCAGGATGAAGCGGTCCCGGTCCGCGGGCTTGCGCAGCGTGCAGGGGCGTCAACTGTCCCTGCCCCGGGCCTGGAGGCGCAGAGCCGGCAGTCGCCTGCCTCGCGCGCGCAGAGCGCATCGCGTTCATCTGGTTTAGGGACATGCCCGACAAGCCTGGACCCATCCCCTGCGGTAGGCCGTGCATCATCGGTTGCATCCCAGGTCCGGGCTGGGCGTTCTGGACTTGCTGCTGTTGCTGCTGCTGCTGCTGAGCCTGCTGCTGAGCCTGTTGCTGCGCCTGTTGAGCCTGATGTTGTTGAGCTTGCTGGGAATGCTCCTGCATCCTCTGCGCCATCGCCGCCTGCACGCTCTGCTCCTGCGCCTGCCTTTGCGCTGACGCAGCACCAGGGTTGTACATCATGCTCATCCCCGGGGGCAAGCCCGTGGGCGGGATAGCGGGCATCCCACCCCCAGGGGCGATCTGCACCCCAGCAGCCGCATAGCCGGGGACAGGATGCTGCTGTGCCGCACCCACGCCCACGCCCACGCCGGAGCCGGGACGGGGGAACATCCCCTGCATCTGCATCCCCTGGCCGAAGGCGCTCGAGTTGACGTTGACGTTGACGTTGGCATTGGCGTTGGAGTTGGAATTGGGGTTCATCATCCCCCCCGGGGGCACGCCCACGCCCCCACCGACACCCGCGTGCGCAGCCTGCAACGCCGCAAACTGGTCTCGCAACATCTGCGGTTGGCCGGTGTGCAAGCCCTGGCCCTGGCCCTGGGCGGAGTGCGGCGTCTGCTGAACGGGGGTGCCCATCCCAGCGGCGAGTGGTGGGGCACGGATGTGGGTGTTGGTGTTGATAGGCGATAGATGTGGATGGGTCGCGGACGCCGGAGAGGTGTGTGGGCCGGCGCCGGCGGAGATGGGTGTTCCAGGCTGCTGCGGTCGGCCAGAGGAAGAGCCAGGCGCGCGGTGCATCATCCCCACACCCCCTGCGCCGGACATGCCTAGCATGCTCATCCCCGGGAGCTGCATGGAGGGCATCCCGGGTATCATGCCCATCATGGGCGGGCGGTTGGTGGGGGACATCTGCTGCCCCGGGTGTGCTTGGCCCGTTTGCTGGCCGTGCTGCTGTTGCTGCTGGGCCTGCTGCTGCTGCTGTTGATGCTGAGCCTGCGCCTGCGCTTGCTGCTGCTGATGCTGCTGCTGCGCCTGTTGCATCCTCTGCATATACTGAGCCACGAACGCCTGCCTCTGATGCGGGGGGAGCGAGTTGAGCTGGGGCTGCATTGCAAGGAGCTGGGGAGGGATGTGCATCTGCTGCATTCCCATTCCCATCTGCTGCATGCCTATCTGGGCGTTGGCGTTAGGGTTGGGCGCGCCAGGTTGGGAGGGGGGGAAGGAGGTCGACATCCCGCTTCGGACTCGGCTTCTTCTGGGGGTTGTATAGGGAGAGCAGGGGAGGGCAGGCGGGGGCTGGGAAGAACATCAGTGCCCAAGCAGAGAGGAAAGTGGCGGTACGCACTCTCAGGCAAGTCAGTCAGGGATCACGAACTAGCCCAGCGCTCAGAACCCAGCGCAGCGCGCAGAGCCGAGACCCAAGCGTAAGACGACTCGTAAGGATCCTCAGAACGGTGTCGGAACTGTTCCTCTCGGCGCGGGAGGACTCGATCGGACGGGCGATTGGCGATTGGCTGTGCGCGCGTGGGCAGGTGTTTGTTGGCACGGAGGGGAGCCTGTTGATCTGCACGGGGGAGCGATTGGGCGGGAACGCGCTTGGGCGCTTGTGCGTGCGCTCGGAGCGGGCTGAGGGATGACGGCGCAGTGAATAGGGCGTCGGCGGTCGGCGTCGGCGCAAGCACGGGCACGAGTGAGCCTGAGTGTATGACTAGGCACACAAGCCGAGAACAGGGACAGGGGGGCGGGGCTTGAACGGAACCCAAGGCAATGTTCGACGTGGGTTTGATCCCGCTTGATCCCGCGAGTGGCGCCACTCGGAGTTGGCGGCTCGGTTCCGGGGAGACGAAGCTTTGTGAGGGCGTGCTGCAATGTCACGGTCACAATAATCACATCAATTAGGTTAATCTATCTCAGGAACTCCATAGCATTCCGAAAGAAGCACAGTAACTACCTACGTCATTCACTCCTGCCGTTCCTGTAGTTTATCATCTTGAAGCAAGTCCAGACATCTACGCCGTCAACGTGTTACCCAAGTCCTGCACAACCTTCTTCTGCAGCTCAGCAAGGTACGACGCCAGCTCGGCGTCAGCCAAGTCAGACCCTTCCAGGATCTGCGTGAGCTGGTCCTTCAGCTGTTCAAGAGAGCTCCATATCAGAACAACGTCGTAGAGAGGCACGCAATCCCAGGAGCATGGAACGAGATTCACCCTGATGAGAAGCTTCCTGCGAGTGCCGACCTTGCCTCCTTCGCTCTTGGCACGACGTTCCCGTTCTCGGTTAGCTAGGTTCTCAGCGACTCGAGCGGATGTAGCCAGCAAGTCATCAGGCAAGTCCGCCAGTTTAGCCAGTTCCAAGCCTTGACAACCGCAAGGTCAGTAAAGTCGCCAGATCTGCGTACATCGTGTTACCATAGTGATCTTGCTCTTCCATTGGTCCATCACGGATCCTGCTCTGGTTTAGGGCCAAATTCATCAAGACGCTCGCGTATGACTCACTTGTGCTGAAAAACCATATTGAATCGAGTCGAAGTCGTCTGACGAGTGGTCTGCACCGATATAAGATCAATACGTGTTTCTGTAGCATGCATGCTTACGTTGACTTCCAGGTGCAAACTAGCCAGAAGGTAAATGCAGGCCGAAAAGACTCATGAACACACGCACTTGCAAACGGTGGGATATCTGCCCAGAGTGGCACTCAGATCGTTGAAGTGCCTGCGATAAACACGTTAGGCAAGACAAGATAAACGTCGCAGGACTTGCGTCGTGAAGAATACAAATGCCTGATCATCATGTCAGTCGCCATGCTCGCGGACGGGTAACATGTAATAGCACACATTCGTTCGAATCATCTCCTCCGCCAAAGCATGACAGACACCGATGCCTTCATGTGGCGAAGTACCTACACAAAGTGAGCCAACCGAATGCCAGACGGAGCATGCCGAAATGCTGAGTTACCTCTGCCGAGCTCATCTATCAAGATGAGCGATTTGTCCGTCGCCAGGCCCAAGATCATAGCAGACGTGGCCATCTCGGTCGCGAATGTGCTCAAGTTGCGTTCGGCATCGTCGTCGTTCGATAGTCTAGTCAAGAGCGCGTCGTGCAACCTGAAGCTGGCGTACTCTGCGGGCACGCTATCCACAGTTATAAGCACGGGAGGGCACGTTCGGAAGGGACTGTAAACCCACAAGCTCCCTAACATGGCCATAATCACCAGCAGTGCGACTTGGCGGATGTACGTGCTCTTTCCACTCATGTTCGGCCCTTGGACAAGCTGGAAGCTCGTGCCATCGCTGCAGTAGACGTCATTCGCGACGAGCATTCCCGGAGGCTGGACGACTTCAAGGATGGGATGACGTCCGCCCTTGATTGCTAGGGTGGAGGTGAATTCAGGTCGGACTGCCAATATTAGCGAGACAAGCACGGTCTAGCACCGGGGACGTACCGTAGCTATGTACTACTCACATAATCAGCAATGGAACATCAGCGCATGAGAGTGCTACGAACGGATTGAAGCATGCGCAAATGCCCATATCATGTCCAACAAAGCGATCTTGAAGCAGATCAGCTCAGATCAGCGCTGCGAGATCCCACTTACAGCCTCAGACGCCTTCCACATAACGGCAACGTGCTCCATAACTTCCGCCAGGACATCTTGAATGATCCTGCAGACCGTGGTGAGATGCATGAGCTTAAGTTCATGGAAGCCACTCACTGATCGCTGATCAACATAGTCTCGTTGAGCGCGTCCTTGACCCGTGCGTTCCACTTCTTCTACTCCCGGTATCAGCTCTGATTCTTCCAAATCAATGGCCTCATACCAGATCCATGCTCGAGCAGATCCACTTTGTCCCCTTTGCGCTCACATCCACAAAGCCTTTGGGGAAGCGCCCGTTCGGCACCTCATCCTTCTTGACGGTGAAGTAGAACCCATTCTCAGTCCATTGCAAGTCGATCGGCAGGTCGTGCTCCTCCGCCAATCGACGCTGCAGTGCATACACCTCTGCGATATCCTCCTTGTATGTTTCTCGAGCAACATCCAGGAGACGGTTGTAGTTCGCCTGTTATCGTCAGGGCTTCCGTTGACGGTGTGCTTCCTGCAGATCTCACCTTGACAGCATACACCTTCATGTTCTTATTATGTACTCCACTCTTCACAGCGCCAGCGTCCTCGTTGAGCGCCTCGGCAATAAGCTCGTCCAGTTGATCAATGCGCTCGTCGCTGATCAGCTGCGCAAAGTCAGTTCGGCATATCGTTGCGGCGGTCGGAAAACCGCGTACCCGCTCAATCGCCCGCAGCAGATCCGATCGACATCCTTTGACAGCATCCCGGACTGCTTTCAGAGCGCGGACTGCGACTCTCAGGGTCAACATCTGCCCGACGCGCTGTTCCGCGATCTTCACGTTCGTGGTGGGACGAGCCTCGGAGACGATGAGCTGGACGGGCGAGTCAAAAATAGATCCGGGAAAACGCGCTTGATGCACGACGGACGGCAATACGCACTGCTGCGATGAGCTTGTCGAAATCGACGCCTTTCAACCCGCGGAGCGCGTCCTTGATGGCGGTAAAACGGTCTTCCGTGTCGGTGAGTTCTGATGCAACGATCGGTTAGTGCCGAAGAAGGGAGAGCGCTAGATGCGCATGTACCTTGAACAGCGTCCAACCTCTGGTTGATGGAACTTAAATCTGAGGCGTATCAGCAACTTCCTGCAGATGCTCGTCACGAGGGCTTACTGGTCACTGGCGCAAGAATATTGGCACGTAGGATCCGTGCAGCCATAGGGGTAAAAGTGTGATTAAGAAGACCTGAGTCCCGATCAGCGCGCTGGCAGTCTTCCGGAAGGAGTCACCTGCCGAAAAGACTGTGCGTGCTCTTCTTGTGGGTCAAGTTGTTGATTAGCTCCAGGTTCCTCGCAGAATCTGCGTCGATCAACATCGTCCCTGGACATACATTCAGCCTCGGCTCGTCTGCTAACGGCCCGACTAACCTTCCACTGGAATATACTGTATCCTCAATGATCGTGCCGAATATACTGCATTACTGCGAGCTTCGAGGTACTTGAATAAGGCAGATGCGGCAGAAAGAGCGAAATATCTGAACAAGGATGAGCATATATGCGTTCAAGGTTGAATATAGACCTACTTTTCTTGAACCGCCATCAACGTCGCAGGGCGTTCATCGTCTTCAATGAGCAGCTGGGTGACAAAGTCACGACCTACATTTGAGTAATGAGTCCTGCGAATCAACCAGGGCCTGTAGGTCCACGCGCCAGCGGTTTCATTCCAGTACCTGCGCATACATTCAGCTCACTTCTCAAACCACTGTTAAACACGAACTTTCTCGGGATCGGCTCAATCGGCACACCGGGAAACTCGTCCTGGAGCGCCTCGACGAGGAGACTCGGCGCTCCTATCGCGTTTCCTCCGCCGCCCGGTCGGTCTCTTAGAGCGCTGTCGAGGACGAGGAGCGTGCCGGGGTGGTGCAGGCCGATGTGGTGCAGAGTCTTTACGTACGTCTGACAGTCGGCAACCTATGTACGTTGGACATCGGCGAAGAGGAATCAGGTGGTCAGTGAAGTGCACAGGTTGGAAGCTATGACGCGCGCCGAGCGCACCTGGAGAAGCACCGTCCGACCCGTATCCTTGTCGAGCGCCGCGATCCCGACTTCTCTGGCAACTCCTGTAACGGCACCAATACGATCCAGGCACCGGCATCGGCGAAATAAGAAGGACACGTTGTGGGGCCCGTCAGCGACATGTCTAAGTTAGCGCCGGGGTACGGCCCTTTAACAGGCCGCTGCGTGATGCGCACCTCGGCCTTCCAGGACAGCCACCACATAGTTCACAGCGTGGTCCTCAGGTTGGGTGGTGACACCACTCATGCGCGTTGGAGGGCGGGCGGTGGATGGGCGTGAGAACGCCGTTGCGGGGCGCGGCGTGGGTTGGGAGAACATGATCGTTGGAGGATGAGACGGCACTCGGGAAGCGCGCGGCGAGGAACACGTGACGGAAATAAATCAAGGCACCAGGTGTAAGTTGCCCCCGAGCGGCTGTGTGCGCCTGCTTCCCAATGCAGAATTCCAGCGCTAGTCCGCCTTTCGGGCGCCGATGAATTAACCGGACGACGTTCAGCGACCCCGCTGTGTGCTCTTTGCTCATCATTGGGTAAACGGTCTGACAGCGGCAACAGGGGACATCGTCATCCGCCCCACTCTGCGTCAATTCGGTCATGACTGTGGGCGCGTTCCTGCAGGGTCGAATGAATACAATCGCACGAGTAAGCGAGATAGAGTTGCTGGCTCGCTGGCCCGCCCCTGGACGAAGGCGACGCTTCTTTTTGATGCTTCGTCCGGACGGTCCTGGATAATACTTCACACGCTCCAGGGTGGGCCCTAGTTGCTCCAGTTCTGCCGCCGTGACAAAGCTCCCTGCGTTGGAGCATGGCGGGCGCAAGCGGACGGTCTCCTCCCGGCCGACCATCGTCACGACTTACCGCCGGCAAGTCGTGCCCGCCTGCTGGCTCGTCAGCCCACGGGCCGTATCAAACCTGACGGCTTTCGCCCACGCTCGTCAGCATGGACGCTTGCACATCCTTAAGAAGGGCTCTGCCGGCGGGCTAGCAAAGCTACTCACTTTCACAATCCCCTTCCTCTGGCCTGAACTTGCGACTAGCCAACGATATCAGCAAAAATCTACATCATGGTAAACATCCCTGCTACGGCAAAGGAGTACCGACTTCCCAATGTGCGTCCCACGCTTCTTCTAGCCTCATTCCGGTTCTTACATAACATGCCGCAGTTCGAGTCCATCGACTCCCTCACGCTGGGAGAAGGACCCGTCCCGACGCCCGGGTACGGGGAGGTGCTGCTGAAGGTGCACGCCGGTGCGCCCATCACCTTCCTCCACGCCCTGCTCTGACCTCGTCCAGTCTCGCTCAACTACCGCGACCTCAAGATCGCCCTGAACCAGTACCCGCTGCCGCTGGCACAGAACATCGTACCCGTCTCGGACGCAGCAGGGGAGGTCGTCGCCACGGGCCAGGGGTGCAAGAAGTTCGGCGTTGGGGACCGCGTGATGCCCAACTTCACGCGCGATCACCTCACGGGCGGGCCGACGCTCGCCGCGATGTTGACCTCGCATGGCGGCGCTGTCGATGGCTTCCTCCGCCAGTACGCCGTCGTGCCCGAGTACTGCCTCGTGCGCATGCCAGAGGGATGGTCTTACGAGGAGGGCGCGACGCTCGCCTGCGCCGCGGTCACAGCCTACAACGCGCTCATGGGTAACATCCCGATGAAAGGGGGTGATACGTGCGTCCCCTGACCCCTATACGTGGATATACGCTCACCCGCCACAGCGTGCTCATTCAAGGCACCGGCGGCGTGTCGATCTTCGGGTTGCAGATCGCCGCCGCCTCCGGCGCCAAGGTGATCGTCACCTCCTCGTCGGACGCCAAGCTGGAGCTGGCGAAGAAGCTGGGCGCACACGAGTGCATCAACTACAAGACACATCCGGACTGGGAAAAAGAGGTGCTCAGGCTGACGCAGAACGAGGGCGTCGACTACATCCTGGAGGTTGGCGGTGCGGGCACGCTCGCCAAGTCCTTCGCATGCATCAAGTATTCCGGCATCATCAGCTCGATCGGGTTCGTCGCCGAGCCGGGGGACCCGGGCAACATTGCAATGCTGGCGCTCTCGCGCGGAGTCATCTTCCGCGGCATCCTCGTCGGCAGCAGAGAGCAGTTTGAGGCGACGTGCAAGCTGTTCGAGGTCACGGGCGTGCACCCGGTCGTCGACAAGGTCTTCTCGTTCGAAGACGCGAAGGAGGCGTACCGGTATCTTGAGAGTCAGAAGCATGTGGGCAAGGTGGTCATCAAGATCGATTGAGTGTGTTAGATTTGTATATCGGGCATGCGAATGGAATTGTTATAGCTTGGGATGATTGCTGAGCAGGACACCTATGTCGAGGCTTGCATGTCAAGCATGGTACATTTGGAGGCCTGTGAACATCAGACATTCCGTCTTACGCGGCCCTCTTCCAGCGCAAATTCCGAAGGCTCCGACTTGCGCGTCGCGGCCCAGCTGCGCTGCAGAGGACGATCATCTGGGATATGGGCATCTTGGCAACATGCATTTACTCATTATTTAGCATGGCACATAGCATGCAACAGAACATGTCGCACGCAACCATCGCAATGCACAAATTGGGACCAGGTGTTGGGCCACCTACTCGGCTGCCTCCCAGCGATCTTCGCCCTTCAGACCCCATTGCTTCAGCCAATCCAAGAACTTCTTCGCGACGACCTTCTGCCCCTCCTCATTACAGTGGCCATTGTCTGTGAATAGGTCGCTCCAGCCAATCCACCCATGCGTATCTACGACAAACACGTTCTTGTCCCCGAGTGCAGCTCGGTGCTCTTGCACAGCATGGTAAGGCGATGGGTTGTCGTAGTACGACCGAAGAGCGCCAGCCTCCTTGAACTTGCCCTGAAGACCTATCAGCCATCAAGATTTCAGATAGGAGGAATGCCCTCGTACCCAATTGGTGAAGATGAAGATGGGCTGATCCTTATAGTATTTCTCCCTCAGCAGATCAACAAACTTCTTGTACGTTTCAGTGAACTCCAGCACAGGCACGTTGTAGCGCTCGCTTCCATCGTTGGCACCCACGAAGAGGACGATATGAGTAGGTGGATCGTCGCGAGAGAAGTCCCAGTCTGTGACGTAGTTGTGCTTCGGGTTGTAGATATACCGCGTGTCCTCCGTCTTGAAGAACTGGAAGGAGAGGCCGTGCACGTTCCCCCAGCATTCGATGTCGGTTAGGGCGGCGCCAGGCTACATGCCCGCTCTCAATCAGCACACAGTTCTGGAAGTGAATAATGTAATAGGCGCACCTGCGCATTGATATCCTTCTCCGCCTTCAGCTCCTCTGCGACAATCCAGTCGAAGCAGTCGATCACTTGTCGCTTGCAGTACTGCCCGCTCGAGTGCGAATCGCCGATGAACTGGAACTTGAGCCTCTGCGGTTTGTACGGTTCCAGTTTGACGCCCTCATTCAGAACGACGGAGAGGAGATGGAGGTTGGCGAATTCCCACGCTTCGACGGTGAACCGCAGGACCGCCTTGCTGCTTCCAAGGCTGGTGGGCAAGGGGATAGCATTCGCGCCGGTGTTGAAGATCCGCGTCTCGTATGGAGCGTAGTTGACGCTTACGCCGACTGGTAAGTCCTTGCCGTTCAGATCACCGCAGTGGACAGTGATGCTGGTCAAGTTGGTCGCAACGATATCGAATCCACTGCCGGCCCTGCCTATGCGTCAGCTACGTGCCCGATGTAAGAAGAATTGGTGAGGGCGTACCACCAGGACGTATTATCCTTGTCCCATCGACCGTGCAGCCGCAGTAGCGGATCCCCAGGCTTGAGCTCGACGGCCATCTTGTGCTGGAGGCTGTCCGGCCATGGTCGGCATACTTAAGCAGTTGCGGGGGTAACCTCGGAGTGAACGCGCTGGCAAGCGGGTTGAGGGACTGAATACGGCCGGCCCGAGACGAGGAGGACCCTCATTGGCCAACGTCCATCAGTGACCGCCGAGAACTTGAAGTTGAACTCCTGCTAAGATAGAAGCTGTGTCTCCCTTGCTTGCAACCGTCAGCGCTTGACGTTCGGACACGGGTCAATAGTGCAGTCAAGGTCTCATTTCTGGCAGATTGCTATTTGCCACCATGTCCAAGGATCCACTCACGGTCAGAAGGGACAAAGTCGGGGACAAGCTCGATGAGACAATGCGAAGAAGTTCTTTGCGGGACTTGGCAACAAGGCACTCAGATCCCAGAGAAACCGCAACAGTGTCTCCAACTGTGCCTACTTGACATCAAGAGAAGTCCCAAGACGCTGAGGTCTCCTTGTTCGAAGCTGCCTACAAAGCCACACATGACGAGGCCCACCGTAGGTGCGGCGCCAGTCACTGAACCTCGGAAACTCATCACAAACTTTCACCGACGTTGACGAGGCGTGTCCAACCACCCAGCCTGATATCGCATTGCCTGTCTTCTCTGATGGCTATAGCATTATAGCGGACGACATGAATACATTTCAACGTGTGGATGCCTACCGACGGCAGAATCCTCGCAACCCGTTCAGGTCTAACGAGCCATCCGCCGCCCGGAAGTACACACTTCCCTCGATATGCGTGTCTAGTGGAATCAATACAGGAAGACGTTAGGACGATACATCAGTGTCAGCACACGAGGAGAATGAGCAAGATCAAGACCAGCAGGCCGAACAGGTGCGGGCGACTAACTGCAACTTCCACGCCAGTAACCGCGGCGGCCGTCATAGGCGCCGCGTTGCCGATCGTCTCGTTGATGCAGTTGAGGAAAGTCATATCGAGCCCGTTGGGGAAGGGCGTGTCAGCCGTCAGGTTCCCAGCCGTGCTGTTACTGAGGGGGGCGTAGGCGGGCAGCGCAGCAGTGTTATTGTAGCTGTCGAGGAAGAGCACGAACGATGACGCGCGGTAGTACTGCATGGCCTGCTGGGGCTGGGGCGCGCCGGTCGTGTTGGAGATATAGGGCGAGACGGTGCTGTTTACGGCAGAGCAGTTAAAGACGAGCGCATCGAGCACCGCGCGCACGGAGTCGTCGTCGCCGAGGATGTGGTAGAGGTTGTTCGCGGGCTCGTCAGTGTTGTTCGACTGAATGACTGCAAAGCATTCCGCTCCCCCGGGACGGGACGAGTTGTTTTCGGGTCCATACTGCGCATATACTTTGAGTACACCTGGTCTGTGCCAGAGAGCACCAACCTACCTCATCAGCACCATAGTAAGACGGGTGGTAGTAGATTGGCCAGAAGCCGAATGGAAAGGGCCTTCCTCCGAGCCAGAACCCGCCGCCGCCGTAGGGGTAGCCGCTGCCCAGAGTGCGCGAACCATACACCTGCGGGCGGAGGCCACCGTCGTAGGAGCGTCCCGTGAAGGGCACACCGGCGGGGATAGTCTTGATGATGCTGTTACCCGCACCGTAGGCTGCGACCTGAGAGCCGATGGAGGTGCTGAAGGAGGAGGACGTGGAGTGGTATCCGGTGGGCGCCTTGGAAGACCCCTTGGACGCTGGGAACAAGTCAGAGGTGGCGATAAATTGGGCATGAGACACTGTACAAGAGCTGGAGCTCTTCCCGCTGGACTTGCCCCCGCTGCTGCTAGACTTTCCCCCGCCGCTGCTGGACTTTCCCCCGCCGCCACTGGGGCCTTTCCTAGGAACAACCTGATTATTGCCTTCGTCGATGGTAGCGTCCCGGTCTGTAAGGGTGATGACGGGCATTGTGAGGGTTTGGAGTGAGTGCCAGCTGAACAGAGGTGTTTTTATACGTGGCAGGTGGCAAGAGCAGAGTGCGCCAGAGCCGCGTCTGCCGGGAATCAACGAGAAGAGCGATGACTCATGTGGCGAAGAACAGGCGAGAGGCGCACGAGTGAGAGCAATGCTGACCCTGGGGTCTGGAACCTTCGGCCTGGACGATACTGCGCTCTGTATATCCGGCGGAAAAACGAGGAGAAAAGCCACCCGGTTAGCTCGGTCAGGTGGAGCTGGCGCCCACTGCGCCGAGAGACCGGAGACGATGGAAAGTCCGGGGCAGTGTCGGGCATCGCCGCGCAAATGTGGCGAGGTCCGTATGCGTTGCGCACATGGTCACCGAAGTCGTGAGAGCCGGTTCTTCGCCTTGCATGCTCCTCGTGTGCCTGACCAAAATTGCTGCCCGGCGGGTCACGTGAGAGATCAATGATTCACTAGCATGCTCCTGGCCGGGATCAACTTGGAAAGAGCCCAGCCTTGAATTTCCGGACGTTCCTCAGACTGCGCCCACCCCGAAACTTGGGGATCCAACTCAAAGGAAAAGTGACTGCGATGTGCGGCTTTGTCGTTTGAAGATGCCTTTATCCCCAGACCCGGTCTTCTGGCTCTATCGCCGACTTAGCCCCTGCATTGACCGCCTCAGCAGCTGAAGCCCGACAACTAAATACAGATATGCTTGCCTGAAAGGAAACTTTATTTCTATTTCATTGTAATCACCAATGCACCAGTTATGCAAACGCACTAAGACATAACGTAAACAATGTCGGAGCCGCGTCTCGGAGACGCGTCACGCGTTCCATCCGCTCCCGTCTAAATCGGGCTCAGGGGACGCAAGATGCACGTTGCTCATTGGTTCCCCTCGACTGGGCTGTAAAGCAGAGAGCAGGTGTGTTGGCGAACAGTAGACAACGTCCCACATGAGGCATACGTATGTAGAGAACGTGAAACAAAAGGAGTCGATCTTCCGATTCCACCGAGGGTAGGCAGTGCTGTCGCTCCTGCCCTCACGCCATGCCGCGGACGGCGGCAAAAAGTGCAAGGGACGCCTGTTGGCACAGGTCAGGTTGAATAGCCAGCACCAAGCCCTGCCATCGTTCTCCCACTGTTTTACTCTCCTTTCGCATCTCTCTCCTCTCATACCCTCATTGGCATTTGGACGGCTCAGGAAAGTCAGTCTTGCAATCCGTCAGTTGCAAGGTGCCCAAGCAGCCGGCGCAACGTCTCCGTCCAGCGCGCGTCACAAGCACCGCGTTTGTCTCTCCGACCGCCCGTTTTGCCTGCCATCATCCGTCGTCAACAACTAGACGACCACAACCTTTCATCATTCGACCTCGCTGCACTACCCCAGCATGTCGGTCCCCAGGCCGCAGGACATAGACGACTTGACCATCTCTCCCTCAACGACCGACGATGTTCTCGTCTCTATCCTCCGCGAGCGGTTCCTGTCCGACAGCATCTACACTGCGATCGGCAGCTCCGCCATTGTTGTCGTCAATCCCTACAAGTATGTACCGAGCAACGCCGACAATGTCATGCTGGACTACGCAGCCGAGTACCGTGATACCGATACGAGCGAGGGCCGGCAGCCAAGACCACCGCATATATTCCAGCTGGCGGACAATGCGTACTTTCATATGAGGAGGACGAACATGGACCAGTGCATTCTGATGAGGTGCGCACACACAATGCTCGCCTTGACTTCCCTTCCTGACTAGTGACGCAGTGGAGAATCAGGTAGTGGCAAGAGCGAAGCACGGCGACTGGCCATCAAGTCGATCCTCGAGCTGTCAGTGACGACCCCGGGCAAGAAGGGGTCTAAGCTGGCGACGCAGATCCCGTCTGCCGAGTTTGTTCTCGAGTCCTTCGGCAACGCCCGCACCCTGCACAACCCGAACGCATCCCGGTTCGGCAAGTACACCGAGCTACAATTCTCAGAGCGCGGCCGACTGTGCGGTGTCAAGACGCTCGATTACTACCTCGAGCGCTCGCGCGTTGCTGGCGCTGCAGGCGGGGAGCGCAACTTCCACGTCTTCTACTACCTCGCGTCTGGTGCTTCGCACGAGGAGCGGCAACATCTCAAGCTCACGGACAAGTCGACCTACCGCTACCTTGGGCAGCGGCCTGCTGGCGGCAGAGAGGCGGCCACGGAAGATTCGCAGCGTTTCGATCGGCTGAAGACGGCAATGAAGAGTGTCGGCCTGTCGAAGCGGCATATCGCCCAGACTTTCCAGCTGCTTGCAGCTATCCTGCATCTTGGCAATGTCGACTTCACGATGGATAAGTCGCGCAACGAGGATGCTGCTGTCGTGCGGAATATCGATACCCTCGACATCGTCGCCGACTTTCTCGGCGTGCAGCCACACGCACTCGAGGCGGTCATGCAGTACAAGACCAAACTCTTGCAGAAGGAGTTGTGCACCGTGTTCCTCGATCCCGAAGGTGCAGCTGGCAATAGGGACGACCTCGCCAAGACACTCTACTCGCTTCTCTTCGCCTGGATCAATGAGACGATGAACCAGAACCTCTGCCGTGATGATTTCATGACATTCATCGGTCTTTTCGATCTCCCTGGATTCCAGAATATCTCATCCTCCGCGAGCCGGACGAATTCGCTCGATCAGTTCTGTATCAACTTCGCGAATGAACGACTTCAGAATTGGGTCCAGAAACGCATATTTGAGAAGCACTCAAAGGAGTACGAAGCGGAGGAGATTGTCAGCGTTATCCCAACCGTGCCCTTCTTCGACAATTCGGAATGCGTGCGGCTCATGGCCAATCAACCCGGTGGACTCATTCACATCATGGATGATCAGGCAAGGAGGCAACCAAAGAAGACTGACCATACCATGGTCGAAGCATTCGGGAAGCGCTGGGGCAACCACTCCTCTTTCCGCGTGGGCCAGGTCGATCGCTCAGGCTTCCCGACATTCACCATCAATCACTATGTTGGGCCGGTAACTTACTCTTCTGAGTCCTTCCTGGAGCGCAACACCGATGCCCTCAATCCGGATTTCGTCTCGCTCCTCCGTGGTGCAACTCTCAATGCCGACGAGTCGCCTCCCCTTCACATGGGAGGTAGCGACGTGACTGGCTCCATCAATCCCTTCATCCGTGGCTTGTTCTCTGCCAAGGCGATTGCCACACAAGCTCATCCGCAAAACGATGACACCATCGTGGCCGCTCAGCAGCCTGTCAAGCCACTGCGCGCTCCTTCGACTCGCAGAAAACAGTCTGTCCGCCGGACGCGTCCCTCGCAGCAAGTCACTTCCACCACCGTGCCTGAAGACGACGAGGACGCGCCTATGGAGATCAAGTGTGTTGCTGGCGAGTTCCGCAACGCCCTTGACGTTCTGTTCGACACTCTGGATGAGACACAAGCTTGGTTCGTCTTCTGCGTCAATCCAAATGATTCACAGCTACCGAATCAGATGGAGGGCCGTGGTGTCAAGGCGCAAGTTCGAAGCCTGGGCTTGCCGGAAATTGCCAAGCGGCTGGTTGTCTCCTTTGAGGCTAGCATGACACCCATCGAATTCTGCGATCGCTACAAGAGCCAGATGATCATGTTGGGTATTGGCATCGAGGACGACTTCAGAGAACGCATTCTAAAGACGCGTGATGCACTCGGTTTGGGTGAGCACGATGTAGTCGTTGGGAAACACAAAGTTTTCCTCAGCCATCCTGCCTTTCACTTTCTGGAGAACTATCTGCGTGCCAGCGACATCGACGAGCAGAAGCGGAACCGCATGCGGGAAGTTGAGCGAGAGGAGATGGAAAGGCCAGCATTTGATCCGTTTGCCCCTTACGCCTCGCAGGATCTTGAGGAGCCCGAGTCTGCTGGCATCTACAGCAACCCCTATTCTGCGAGGACGTCGTCCTCAGCGCGGCTTGTCATGAACGCTGCTCCGTTCCGCGGTGGTGCACTGGAAGACGGAACCACAGATGATGGTCGATCGTACCGTAGTGGCACCGAATTCGACACCCGCAGCCGCCTCACAAGTCAAAAGGACGAAGTCATGTCTGTTACCTCCTACGCACCCACCCAGAATATGTTCCAGAATATGGATAAGAAGGCCATTCCGGAAAAGGAGGCTCTTCCCGGAGAAGCATTGGAAGGAGAGACTACGGAGGATATCAGCGAGTCGGTCGGTCGGCGGCGTTGGGTGTTCTTCTGTTGGATGCTCACTTGGTGGATCCCAAGCTTCCTCCTTTCCTTTGTTGGAAGGATGAAGCGCATGGATATCCGACAGGCGTGGCGTGAAAAGCTGGCCATCAACATGATCATCTGGTTCGTCTGCGGTTGTGCCATCTTCGTCATTGCGGTCCTCGGTAACCTCATCTGTCCAACCCAATATGTGTTCAGCACAAGTGAGCTGCAGAGCCATTCGTTCCAAAACAACCCGACCCAGGCATACACCGCTGTACGTGGAGAGGTCTTCGATCTTACGGAACTGGGGGCGACACACTTGACAGCTGTGTCCGTTGTCCCTGAGAAATTGGTCACGAACTACGGTGGTGAGGACGCCACCTCTCTGTTCCCCGTACAGGTCAGCGCCCTTTGCAACGGTGTCGATGGCTCGGTCAATCCCTACGTCGTGCTCGATTCCTCCAACACGACAAACATCTACGCTCAGTATCATGATTTCCGGGCGTTCACCAACGACTATCGACCTGACTGGTACTTCGAGACAATGGTTATGATGCGCTACAAGTTCCGTGTTGGCTTCATGGGCTATGTGCCGAACGAAATCAGCGATATGGCGTCGAGCGGGAGCGCTGTGGCCATTTACAACGAGGAAGTCTACGACCTCACCAGTTACATCAACATCGGACCTCAAGTCAAGGTACCTGATGGCTACACGCCCCCAGGTAATATCAACAAAGATTTCATGGCTCAAGAGGTGCTAGATCTGTTCACTTACAACAGCGGTCAAGACATCACGAAACAGCTGGACGCCCTCAACCTTGATGCCAATCTCCTTAACGATCAGAAGACGTGCCTCCGCAATCTCTTCCTGATCGGCAAGGTGGACACCCGAAACTCCCCTCAGTGCCTCTTTTCCAACTACATTTTATTGGCACTTTCGGTGATGATGGTTACCATCATTGGCTTCAAGTTCTTGGCTGCTCTGCAATTTGGCTCCGCTCGTGCTCCTGAAGATCATGACAAGTTCGTTATCTGCCAGATTCCTTGCTACACCGAAGGCGAAGACTCTTTGAAAAAGACGATTGACTCCATGGCCAAACTGCGGTATGATGACAAGAGGAAGCTCTTATTCATTATCTGTGATGGTATGATCGTGGGTTCGGGCAATGATCGTCCTACTCCCCGCATCGTGCTTGACATTCTCGGTGCGGATCCCAACCGCGACCAGGAGCCGCTTAGTTTCTTGTCCTTGGGTGAAGGCACGAAGCAGCACAACATGGGGAAGGTCTACTCTGGGTTGTACGAATGCGAAGGCCATGTCGTACCGTACATTGTCCTCGTGAAAGTGGGGAAGCCTACTGAGCGACAGCGTCCGGGCAACCGTGGAAAGCGCGATTCTCAGATGGTGATCATGCACTTCCTCAACAAGGTCCACTTCAACTCGCCAATGAACCCTCTTGAGTTGGAGATTTATCACCAAATCAAAAACGTCATCGGGGTCAACCCTACCTTCTACGAGTATCTGTTCATGGTGGATGCCGATACGACAGTTGATCCGATGTCCTTGAATCGCCTCATCTCTGCCATGATGCACGATAAGAAGGTTTTAGGTGTTTGTGGTGAGACTTCACTGTCGAATGCCAGACATTCCATTGTCACCATGATGCAGGTATGAAAGGCATATGTATTACCTGCACGCAGCGCTGACTGCCCAAACAGGTCTACGAGTATTTCATCTCTCATCACATGGCCAAGGCATTCGAAAGTCTTTTCGGATCGGTTACGTGCTTACCGGGTTGTTTCACCCTGTACCGCCTTCGAACTCCGGACAGCAAAAAGCCCTTGTTCATTTCCAATCAAGTCATCGAGGACTACTCGGAGAATCGTGTGGACACGTTGCATATGAAGAATCTTCTGCACCTTGGTGAAGATCGTTACTTGACGACTCTTCTCCTGAAGCATTTCTCAAACTACAAGACCCAGTTCATACGCGACGCCCATGCCTGGACTGTGGCTCCCGATGAGTGGAAGATTCTGCTGTCTCAACGACGTCGTTGGATCAATTCCACCGTGCACAATCTTGCCGAGCTTGTCTTCCTGGAGCGGCTTTGCGGTTTCTGCTGCTTCTCCATGAGATTCGTTGTCTTCATCGATCTACTTTCCACGATCATTGCACCCGTTAGCGTTGCGTACATCGCCTATCTGATATATCTTGTCGCTGGAGAACACAAACCCTTGCCGACCATTTCCATCATCCTCCTGGCAGCAGTGTATGGTCTTCAGGCTCTAGTCTTCATCGTGCGACGCAAGTGGGACATGGTTGGCTGGATGTTCTTCTACATTCTGGCCATCCCGGCGTTCTCATTCTTCCTCCCGTTGTACTCATTCTGGCAAATGGACGACTTCTCTTGGGGTGCGACTAGGGTCGTCCTGGGTGAAAAGGGCAAGAAGCTAGTCGTACACGATGAAGGCAAATTTGATCCCAAGTCAATTCCGCTCAAGTCCTGGAGCGACTTCGTACGTCCTGCCCTCGAATTGTTGTAATACACATACTGATCTGGCTCTTAGGAAAACGAGCTCTGGGATAAGGAGTCTAATCACTCCATCGGATCTTGGGTTCCTCCCAAGGTTGACTTCAACGGTAATGGGAAGGATGGCTACGAATCTCGAGCTGATTCAGTCTACGGCCGCGAGACATACTACGAGCCTGACGGGTATGCTCGCAGTCGTGCTCCAAGTCAGAACATGATGCATCCTGGTGTTGGACCTTTCCCTTCGGGACGCGACTCACCGGCTGGGGCCGCATCCATCCATCCGTCTATGCGTGGCCAGTCGCTATACGCCACCAACAACTACGGTGGGTCTCGTCCTACCAGTGCGGTTGTATATGACCCTCCCGAGGGATATCCACCGGGATATCCACCGCCTAGCTATCCACCTAGCCGACAAACCTTCTCTCGCCTGCCGTCGGCGCAGTCCGGACTCGCTAACGTGTTGAATTACGACGATCAAGGCACCAATGAGGGGTTACCCTCGGATGCCGAAATAGAAGCCACCATCCGGGATATTCTGCGTGATGCAGACCTCAACACGGTAACCAAACGAGGGATTCGTCAGCAGCTGGAACGCGTTTTCGGAGTGGATCTTGGCACGAAGAAGTCATTTGTCAACGGAACGATTGACCGCCTTCTGCTCAATCCGGTTTGAGACTCGTCGGGACTTTGGACTCTATTTTCATTTTATCCCTAATGCTGTGCATGGTCTGTCGATGAACCCTCTCACTTTCCCTTCCGCAACTCACCATAATTGTACTGTTATCATCGCCACGGACTATCCCATTACCATCAGTCTATCTTGCATTTATGGACTCTACTAGAACAATTATGCAAATAGTCATAGCATTCAAGTCGGAAGTTGGCGTGCCAACGTGCTGGCATGATGGGCAATGCTTCGAACACCCGCCCGGTGGATTGTGCTTGGGTCTGACAGCGTGCCGGGTATCTGGATTTGATCCCGTCCTATCGAAAAAGGAAATGAGACCATGGGCGGCAGTGCAATCAAGAATGCTCACGAAGCAAACCATATTGGTCTTAATCTGTGTGATTCCGGCCGCGTCCCTTTCTGGATTGTACAGTGATCTGTCGAGAAGAGCTTAAACGACAGTTGTCCGGGTATCGGTACGACATAAGCGTCGAACGACGGTCAACTCCCGGGATTGCCGATAACTGATGGCATCGATTAGGCGCCGATAGATCCGAATACGAACACGAGGGAAGAAAGGGAAGTTAGGCTGCCTTGCCAGCGCATTGTCACCCTGCGCAGCCTCGGCTGCCGGATCTCTGCCGAGCTTGGGCTGGCCCCTTACATCCCTGGTCGCGTCCGCAAACCATTTGACGCTCGTTGATCCCATACCATCATCATCGCCCCGCGCCCGCGTCCCTGCGCCCCGCCCTTGCTGGTATACCCCGGGTAGCTGTACGTCTGCCTTGCCCGCCGTTGACGTACGCTTGGTCTATGGCACCCACCATGGTGGGAACGCAACAACCCCCCGCATTCACCGTCCGACCCCAGCCTCAGGCTCCGTACGTCCCGCGAGGCGCAATTAGGTGCAACATACACTAACTTCAATTATACAGAGGTCAGCTAGGTGACAAACGCAAGAGAAAGGAGGCGCCAAGAGAAAAGACAGGTAAGTCGACATCGATTCATGTATGCACTCAGGCGGCTGCTTGATAATCATTGCTAGGTTGCTGGTCCTGTCGTATACGGGGCAAGGTGACTATCTGCGATATTTATCGAGCGATAATATTTGTTCATGCTTTCTGCAGAAATGCCTCGGACGTGATCCAACTAATCGTAATGTCTGCACGATCTGCAACAAGCTAGGCATCGATTGCCTAGGATGGGGGCCAAAGATCCCTGATGAGCTGGATGTATGCTACTTGCTTTACAGGTCAACGAGATACTGAACTCTGCCGTAGAAGAAGTATTGGAAGAGCAAATGGACTACCGATCTGGACGCTAGAGGCAAGATAAAGGGCAGAGCGAGAAATATTCCCAATAAAATGAAAGGCCCAGGAGGTGGGATGCGACTCCCGCACGACCAGTCGCTGGACGGACTCGATGTGCTCGATGGCATGGATGACGATATGGACGATCCGGACGAGGTGCAGCTGGTTGATGACAGCGTGCACCCTGTCAACCTGTTTCCTGCACCTACCTCCTGGAACGCAGTTCCTGCTTCTAACGGGTTGAATGGAAACCTGAATGGTACGTACTATGTCAGCCAATCTCTGTTCCTCAGTGTTCCTTATGTCTTCTTAGCCAACTTCTCGGGCATGACCCTGACCGGGCTTGGCGGTCTTCCTACATTCGGCGTGCAAAATCCGACCGCGGGACCGGGTATGAGCACCTCGCCAGCATCGTCTTCGACATTGTCCAACGGCCTTGCCGGTGGTCTGCATCTCAACACCGTTGACCTGACTCAAGGTCTGGACCCATTTACAGCAAGCACCGCGTCATCCACGGATGCCAGCACGATGCTCTTTTCCGCCGAGGATTTCACCGCATCCGCGTCCAACTTTGATGCAATCGCTCCGCTCGCTGGCAACTCCGTCCAGCAGTGGGAAGCAGTCGACGATGAAGCGATCCCAGAGATCTTCACCGACGCAACAGGCAGCAACAACAATGTGACTTCTACCATTCTTGCGCCCATGGCCCCTCCTGCTATGGACGATGCGTACGAGTGGATGTGGTTCCAGCAATATCAGAATGATACCCGGCCAATGCAGTATCTTGTCCACGACACGACCGCTACTCATATGCTGCAGAACGTGATGGGACATCTGGCGACCTCGTTCAGTCCAGCAGTCATGGCATACCTGGCCGCGGTCAGGCAGAAGCAGCTCTTCCCAGCCTGGGAACTGGGAGAGGCAGTGAAGTTTCGTGACAAAGTACTCTCAAAGCTGCGCGACGATAAGGCGCCCAAGGATGAGAAGAAGGCCATGACTGCCCTGCACATGGTCTCCGTGTCTCTCTTCGATGGATGCCGGCCCGCATGGCAGCCATTCCTGGAGTACGCCCGAGATTGGTTGGAGCAATTGAATTCGAAGCAGGATGTGCGAGCCGCATTGAGCGCAGCGGATCCCCTCACGTCATTTGCTTCCAAGACGACAATGTGGATGGACATCTTCGGTGCCATCTCTCAACAACAGCCTCCTCGTTTATTGAGCATGTATCGAGTCTTGTTCGCACCCACAAGCACAGGGATGGCGTGGATAGATGCATTTGCCAATGCACGAGTGGTGGACATGTGCGTCCCTTCGATCTTACCGCCTCAATCGTCTATCTGACTCGCTTCAGGGACTCTACCATGGGAGCCGAGAATAATGTCATGCTCGCGTTCGCCGAGACAGCTGCGCTCGATGCTTGGAAGGCATGGCAAAAGACCAAGCAAGCCCTCAGCATACCCGACCTTGTGAAGCGAGGCGACAGGATCATGTCGATTCTGCGTCAACCATACGGCGGGACCTCGCCCCGTGCCTTCATTGGGCCGTTACCGACTCAGAGCCCACAGCAGCTCATGTCATCCGTCTTCCGCTCATCGGCGAAGATCTATCTGCACACCGTTATCTCCGGCTTTAACCCAGCGGTCCCGGAGATCCAGGAGGCAATCACCGAGACGGTCAACTCGCTTGCCACCCTGCAGAGCACGGACGAGAAGCCATACGACCGTTCGCTCGTGCTGCCGCTTTTCATTGCGGGCGTGATGACCGACGATCTCGGTCAGCGCACATTCATCGTGAACCGGTTCGGGAACATCAAGGATGTAGCAGTTGGCAACTGCGGCCAGATCCTTGAGCTTATCCAGGCGGTGTGGGAGCGTCGCCAGCTCTCGCCGGGGCAGGAAGTCAGCTGGCGCGAGGTAATGCAGGAGAAGGGGATGAAGCTACTTTTCGTCTGATTCGCGACCGCAAGCAGGTCGATTACAAAAGATAAAGTGGGCTGTTTTTCTATCTGGGCTCGGTTATTCGTTCTCTATCGTTCCGATAACAATGTGATATGTCAGTATGTATTTATTTCAATGACGAGGAGCTGGGGAGGGCCGATGTATCGTTAATACATGTGTTGAAGTTTTGTCATCTGCCTTTCTCCGCCGGTCACGGACAAGAAGCCTCCTCGGTGAGGGTTCTGTTTCCAAGCCAGCGGTTCAACATGGCCAGTGCTTCTTCAGGCTTGTCATAAGGCACCTAGGTCAGAAGGTGAGCGGGCGCTCGGTGCTCCAACGCCGCTGACTCACCATGTGCCCCGCGGCGTCGACCGTGGCGAAGGTGAGCCCCTTGGAGCGCTTAGCGAGTCCAGCACGCCGGCCACCTACCGTCCATTCCCGGAATGTGTTGGAATTGTACTCCGCCTGTCCGCCCCACTCCATCGCTTCCACCCAACGGGAGTTGCCGACCTGGTTTGGCGTGCGATTCAGCTTTTGAGGTGAGGCCGAAAATGGGAATGGCGCACCCAGTTGCATACATTGTCATACGTCCCCGCATAGATGAGCACGTCAATGCCCCGCTCGAGCAGGCCGGCGATGTAATACCTTCTCATCAGTTCAGCATGTGCCCAGCCAAGTGGGTTACTCCACCTACTGATTGGGGTGCATCTCATCCAAGTTGTTGGCAACTGCCTCACAGTCAGCAGCTTCCTTTCGGTTCCAGTTCCCCGAAACGAGGTGGAACGCACATGCAGTCTCAACATCCATATCACTATACACCCACTTCTTCGCGCCAGGGTCGACGCCCAGCAACTCGCGTATGTCCTCGCGACTCAACAGCTTCTGGATAGACTCCATGATCGGGTAGCAGCTGACGACCGGGTCGTCCGACGGCGGGCACACCTACCCAACATCAGCCCATATGCTTCCACTGGCATGCTCGCTGAGCCTCGGGACAGGAGGCCAGGACGCACCTCAGCGACATTATACGGGTTCCGGCCCGACACCCAGGTGGGCTGCCACAGCTCTTTCTCGCAGAAGAGGCGGGCGGCACTACAGCCAAGCGGGTCGAGCACCGTTACGCACAAGTCGTCCAGCATGCGTTCGCATCGCGGGATCTGGAGAGGTCAGCTCGTGTCGCGTCGTTGGGAATGGGGGACGCACAGCGCGCTTCATCCGCACGCACTGGGCGATGTCTAGGTACGGCGGTACGGAGACGTTCGTGCACGCGATGTCATAATAGCTCGGCAGCATCCTACGATGCCATCAGCCCATGAACAGGCAGCTGGGCTGGGGGGGGCACCCACGTCCGCACATCCGTGTACCCGTTGCCGATCAACACCGACTGAAGGTTGAGAGGCCTCAAGCCCTGCGCAGCGACACGGCGGTTCTGGTCGACGATGTACGCCGCGTAGACGGGGATGTACCGTCCCTGCCACCAACACAAATCAGCACACTTTCCACTTCTTGGCGGGCAGGACGCACCGCGTATGACTCCCCCGCTATGTGGAAATCCCTTCCCCCCAAGCCCATGGACTCCACAAACGCCTGAAGGAAAGCCCACACGTCCCCCCTCCCCTGCTCGCTGCTCCCTACCACCTGCTCCCCCTCCTCGGAGTAGGAGAACCCCACGCCCGCGGGCTGGTCGAGGAAGATGATGTTCGCCTCGTTGTTCCAGGAATAGGGATTCGGGGTGGTGGAATTGCCTGACGGGGAGGGGCGGCACGGGCCCAGCTCTTGCAGGAGGCCGATGGCGCTGGAGCCCCCGGGGCCGCCGGTGAGCCAGAGCAGGAGGGGGTCGGTAGCGGGGGAGAGGCGGGATTCGAAGTACTTCAGCAAATGGTTAGGCTGGCGAGGGAGAGGGGCCGTGGGGGGCATACGTAGAAGAACAGATGTCGGCGGGCTATGTCTACATATCCAGTATAGGCGCTGTTTCGGGTGAGCACATTCCCGCATCGCGGGTTGGGGGACGGGGCGTACGCAGCAGTCGGGTCGCACCACTCAGTGCGCTTGATCCTCACTGAATGAAGGGGGAAGGCGGGGTGGGAGAAGGTCGTCCATTCGGAGGAGGGGAGGGTGGAGGGCTCGATATGCGGCACTGTGTACGCTGGTGGCTGAGGCGCTTCATCGGGGGGCTGGATGTGCAGAGGCGCGCTGGGCGTGTGGGAGGGGAGGTCGAACGCCCAGGCCCGAGCGCCCAGGAGGAGCACTGGCAGGAGGAGCGGGAGAGCGAGCATCTTCCAGTTTCAGGCTCGCCTTAGTTCGAAAGCACACAACCTGGGTATTGGCAGCGCTCGACATTCTTGCCGCATTGCATTGTAGATGCTGCAGAACACAGGTACGTCGGAGAATGACGTTACGGCCCGGCAGGAAGGTGCGATAAGCAGCGCAGCGCCGCAGCCAGCGCCGTGTGCAGCGCGCGGGAATTCCCGCTTCTCCAGCTTCTCCAGCTTCGATGGTGAAATGGTCTGGAAGAGGGAAGTGTGCTTGGCAGCTGGTAGAAGTCGTCGGTGTGTGACTGTGCTGCCCATTTTGGACGGGTTCGAAGGGCCGCCTAAGAGCTATTTTGGACCACTGCAAGGCCGGACAGAGAAACATGCCAAGCCTCGCAGGGCGGATGGAGCGGTGGAGCCCTGCAAGGCAAACCGCCCAAAGTCTAACAATAATCCATTGAATACACTGACTGTATTGACGACCAACGGTCAGGTTCAGGCCAAACCGCAACATTCATTTCATTTCCGACTCCCCTGACGACCCCCTCCGCTTTCCGTTGCCCAGGACTCGGATTGGGCCCGGCACTGTGGGAAGCTGTCACATAGGCGTGAAGAGCGGGAGCAGAAGCGGCCAATAGCCCCCGCCCGATTTTGGTGCGGGGTAGGATCACGGGTGCAGGGCAGGTCAAGTGAGACCCGTCTCCTCCTCCCATTTGCTGGCCACAACCTCCCACTCTCTCGACCACTTTGCCTCACGCCGAGCTGCTGCTGTTCCTGTTGGCGGCTTGGCTCGACTGAGGAGGACTGCGAGACTGTGAAGCCTGGATGGGCGACCACAACCAGGTGCATTCCCCCGGCATCAGCATCAACCTCAGCATCAGCAGTCCCACCATGTCGCCTCCCTCGCCGGCGGGCTCCCGCCCCGCCCTCGCCCTCCCCCCCTCCGCAACCTCATTCCCCAACGAGCTCTGGAGCATGATAATCTCCTTCCTCCTCTCGCTCGACGACCTGCTCTCCATGGCCCTCGCCTCCCGCAAGCTTGCAGTCCTCGTCATCCCCGTCCACTTGCACCACCGTTCCCTCCGCTGCAGATTCCGCGACGAGCTGCTGTGGAAGGAGCTCGCCTCCTCTCCCGCAAAATGCGCTGCTCTTCACCGCCTGGCCGTTCTGGACAGGGCAGGTGACAGGGCAGAGTACAGGGTGGACTGGACACGCAGGGCGCGATACTTTGACCGCTGGCCCGCGGGCGAGGTGCCGGGCTGCGTAGCCCAGCACGCCGACGACCCTCTGGCGATTGGCCACGGCACCGATTCGCTCAACAAGCTCGCCCCGTCGTTCAAAGGCCTGCGCCACCTGACAATGTACCTCCCCGCCATGTGCTTCGTCAAGCTCAAAGACTTCTTCACCGAGGTGTCCCCACAGCTCGAGGGGTGCCATCTCAGGCTGAGCTTCATGCACCCCGCGGTCACCCCCGAGCATAGGGTGCAGTGCGCCAGTGTCGCGGACTGTATGAGCGCCCGCCTGCGGCATTTCTCGCTCAAGATCGAGGGTACGCGCTTCCCCGTGCTTCCATCTCCTACCAGCTGCTGACCGAGTGTGCGTAGAATACCGCAGTGACGTGATCGAGCGCGTTCTGCGCTCTTTCGCCCGCCTCCTGCGTCGGTGCGACGACCTCGAGAACCTGTGTATCGAGGTGGAAAACGGGGCGAGTACGTCGTACCAGTGTGCCGAGCTCTGGAAGGCGAGGTGGCTCAAGCTGCTTTCGCTGGACCTGTCGGGCCTGAGGATGGAGGAGGCGGATGAGCTCGATTTGGAGGATGGTTTCCCCAGCCCGGGCCCGGGTGCGTTGGATCTGGCAGAGGGGACACCTGGGGACACCGACCAGCCGAACATCGAGCAGTTCTTCCTCGCCCTCCACTCGCTGCAAACCCTCCGGCTGGACTGCTACGCCCCGCGCACGCCCACAATCCGTCCCGATAGCATGCCTTCCCTCCAAGCCGTCGGCCTGCTCGGCTCCTCGCTCGAAGTGCAGTGGGCGATGCTCCCCACATTGGTCTCGCCCCTCTCCGACGGGAGCTATAGGCCAATCGACAGCCTGCAGTGGGATCTGAAGTACTACCCATTTGCGGACAGCAGGTCAGGGACGGTGTTCAGGCTGTTTTGTCATCATCTGGCCAAGGCGGGCACGTTGAGGCAGTGCATGCTCGTGCGCAGCGCGTATGGGACGGAGAGCTTCCCTTGGGTGAGGGAGTTTGGGAAAGCCGTGCCGGTGATAGAGCATCTGGTGATCGATCCGGATGGGATCATGAGTTTCGTGCGTGCCCCTTCGTCCCCTACGTCTTCCTTTCCAGAGATACTGACGTGGATATTGGTTGGTATGCGTAGGACACCTGGCTACAACTGCTCGCCGCCTACCCCAGCCTCATCACCCTCAACCCGACAAACAATGGCATCCACCAGCCGTTCCTGAAACCGTTCTCGTCACACCTCGCGCTGGCGCATGCGGAGGGGTATGATGAGGGGCTGGGGCGATCTGATATGGACGGCATGGGTGGCATGGGTTTAGAGATGGGGATGGGACTGGGGATCGATGCGCAGGAAGAGGACAGAAGGGAGGAGTGCATGCTCTACAAGCTCTCTGGGGTGTGTAGGGAGCTGAGGCATGTGGATGGGTGGATACGGGAGGATGTGCCGGAGGGACGTGTGGCAGAAAGTGCTAGCAAGGAGGGGAGCGGAGAGAGAAGCGCTGGGAGGGGCTTCTTGTGGAAAAGGAGGGACACGAGCAGGCCCTGCGAGGGGGACTGCTGTCGCTTGAGGCCGCCGTATGTGAGGGAGCGCACGTAGATGATGTGCGGTGGGATGCGCATGGTACACAGCAGGCGGCGCCATGGTTGGTCTGAAAAGTGTATGAGGTCTGTTATCCGACTCTGGCTTGCGATAGCATTACATGTACCTAGTATAATATCCCCCGTTGGGGATGCGCAATGTATTTATCATATGCTGGATAGGGTGCTGCCGATGTTGGGGGCAGAAAGGTGACAACCGCGTCTTCTGTTGCAGCAGCATCGAAAACGGAAAAAGACGTGCTACACTCGATGTCACTTTCAAAGAGCCAGTGATGTTCTTACGTTCATAAGGAATGGCCAGCAGCAGATCAGGGAGGTGATATGGTCCCTGCATCGATTGAGCGGTGTGCAGTTGTTGGTGCGCTATTTCGTGAGTCATCGTGGCTTACTCCGTTAGGGAGCAGAAGCCAACGCGGAGGTAAATCGAAGCCCCCCCGTCTTGTGGCCTTGCGATGACGCCGGACGCGTGGTCAGTCGGGGACACATGGCAGGCTGAAGCATATGCAGCATCGGACTGCAAGCACCAACGACCGCATACATACCAACCACGACGACATCAACGACTTTTTCATTCTCTTTCTCTGATTCTGCTTTTCTATTCCTGGAATGTCCTCGCTCTTCACCGCAATATACAACTTCTTTCGCAATATCTTCTTCTCCAAGCAAGCCGAGATCTCGATAGTAGGCTTACAGGTACGGTCTGCACCGGAGCAAACGGACGCGTAGATGCTAAGGCAATCCCATGCAGGCATCAGGAAAGACATCGTTCGTCAATGTACTAGGCTCGGGTCAATGGAGTGAAGAGGTCGTCCCAACCGTCGCTTTCAGCTTCCGGAAAGGTGTGTGCGGGGCCGCTCCGACTGGGAGACCTTCCTGATGCGCAATCAGTCACGAAGGGAAACATCACGTTGAAAATATGGGACGTGGCTGGTATGTGTATCACTCCCAGCTCATCGTCCATCTGGCTGATGTGCGCATGTAGGACAACCGAAGTTCCGGAATATGTGCGCGAATAGGCTCTTCAGATGTGTAGCGCGCTGGCTTACCGCGATGGCAGGTGGGATCGCTATTGTCGAGGCACGAATGCCATAGTGTACGTCGAATCGTCCCTGCTTATGCTGTCACTCGCTGATGACTTGAGATCAGTTTCGTTGTGGACTCTGCAGATGTGCGCGGCCAGCGGTCTCCTCCAGATCGCGCAGCACAGCTAACGCGGCTACAGAAGGACAAGATCGACACGGCTCGCTTTGAGCTCCACAACCTGCTCGACCGTCCGCATCTGGTTGGGGTACCATTGCTCGTGGTACGTGTCTTGTGTTGCACTATGGACCGTGCTGAACACAGCCGTAGCTGGGCAACAAGAACGATCTGGATGGTCACCTTACTGTCGACGAACTCATCCGACTTTTGTGCGGGCTTCCGAATTTTTCGATTTGATCTGGAATCGCTGATCTGTTGGTGTATAGACGATTGGACGGTATCAAGAATAGACCTGTATCTGTAAGTTCAATTCTATTCCGGCTTCGAATGATAACTGATACGTTCTCCAGTGCTACTCCGTAAGCGCATACACATGACCCCTCGCGCCCCTATTAACACCTATAATCCAGTGCTCGATGAAGTCTCAACATAATCTGGACATCATCTTGCAGTGGCTGTCTGCGCGAGCTAAATGATTGCGGAATCGGGAGGGCTGAGCGTTGGCTGTGTGCAGATAGATACCCATCATGTTGTTTGTACCTCCTGGCAATGTATTGATATGTGTACCTGCTCTGGGCGTACCATGGGATAGCCTGGCTGAGTAAATCGTTCCTGCGGCATAAGTGACGACATGGCTAAATGCCTGGATGCACAGCCGATGCCTCCCACACAGAGACATAGAGACAGACTGAGATGTCAATGCATTATTCGAAGGAGACGATACAGGTTTTAGCCGGATATAGTCCTGCACCGTGCTCTTCCTCCTCAACCCTCCTCCCGCTGCCTCTCCTCGTCCGTGTCCATAATCTCTCATCCTGGCCCATCCTCTCGTAACAACACGACCATTCATTCCTCACTTCGCCGGGGCGACGCCAGTCTTGCTGCTCGTTGTCAAGCCGGTTCGGTTGACCGCTACGAAATGAAAAGCGACGATGAGCAGAACTGATGCGATGCCAAGCCCGTTCGCAAGGTCTGTTAGTTGGTTGTGGTCGATCATGGCGGTTTGGGTGCGCGTCGGAGGAAAGGACTGTCCAATGAACGGCAGCGAGGTCTAGCAGATTGAGTCTACAAGCTCGCGTCAGCTTTCAGTTAACACACGAGGAGCGCGAAGCACGTACGCGGAAAGGAGCGGGTTGGGAGCGCTCGATGCTGAGTTGCAGTCGATGTAGGCTCTCGTGTTGCTGTGACGAGACGTGGACGAGCTTCGCGCTCGCTTCTTTAACTCCGACAGTGTCTCCGAGCCGATCGCCACTTTGGAAGCATCGCGAAGCCTGCACGACAGCTTCACGAAGCTCACACGCGCACAACCATGTCTACATCCACTTCTTACCAAATACCCACAAAATGTATCCTCACTCAAGAGCAAGTGACCGAGTGGCAGAGCTCGGAGACGTTCGCAACCGTCATGGGGTTTATCGAGCGGCTCAATGAGGCAGTAGTCGGTGTCAAGCTTACGGATCCGTGTGAGATGTCCGAGGTGCGTTGGGCTCTACATTGCCTCTAGTAAGGCTAGTGCTGATATGGGTCCAGAGCGTGAAGGAAATAATAGGTGTACTGGATGATGTAGAGCAAATTGCAACGGACACGCCGCCCGTGTCGAATTCCGCATCACGATTCGGTAACCCGGCATTTCGCGACTTCTATGACAGAGTCGGTCAGGTACGACTGCATTTTGCTTGGAACGTTACCCCACCGGCTGACATTCGACCAGGCATCAGCATCGCTGCATAAGAAGATAGCGGGTGTCCCAAACGAAGCAATCCCCGAGCTGTCGGTCTACTTCGGCGAGAGCTGGGGCAACAGGACGCGAATCGACTATGGAAGCGGGATGGAGCTCAACTTCCTGTGCTGGCTGTACGTGGCATTCGCCTGTATTTGAGCCTAAGTTGACGATATCACATACAGCATATGTCTTGAGAAGCTCGGTGTGCTGAAGCAGAGCGACGATCGTGCAGTGGTGATCAAGCTGTTCTGGCGGTGAGTAACCTTCCTCATATTTCACTCCATGGCGTCTGACGCGTGGCCGCAGGTACATCCAAGTAATGCGGACTCTCCAGCAAGCATATTGGCTCGAGCCTGCCGGGTCACACGGCGTCTGGGGGCTGGACGACTACCATTTCCTCCCCTTCGTGTTCGGCTCGGCGCAGTTGCGAGGACACAAGCATCTCCGTCCGAAGAGTATACATGATGCGGACATGTTGGAGATGTTTGCCAAGGACTACATGTACATCGCATGTATTTCGTTCATCAACTCGGTTCGTACCCGCTATTTCTGGCCCAGTGGAGCGAATGCTGATACTTCGTTATAGATCAAATCCGCATCCTTGCGATGGCACTCGCCTATGCTGGACGACATCTCCTCTGTAAGGACGTGGGAGAAAGTCAATGGTGGCATGCTGAAGATGTACCGCGGGGAAGTGCTCGGCAAGCTTCCCGTGATACAGCACTTCTACTTCGGCTCCTTCCTGCCGTTCACTGGCACGCCTGTGTCTGCGAGTGGGGACGTGATACACCACGAGGGACACGTTCACGTTCAGTCTACATGGGGTGACTGCTGTGGGATCAAGATACCTGCCGTCTTTGGTGCGGCGCTCGCGGAGAAGGATGAGGCGGACAGAAAGCCGGCCGTGTTGAGCGTACCGGGGCTGAGGCCAGTGCCTTTCGATTGATGTGATCCGGTCGCGTCAAAGCAAGCTGTATCATCACCTTTGTAAGATATACATGAATATAATTCACCGGACCACATTGAATGATAAATCGTACAGACTTCTTCCCACTGTACTCTATGACCTTTCTGGTTTATGAATAAGCTCTTGTTCGCTAGCGCTACAAGCGGTGTATCACACCACTGTAAGCCACGGCGCAGCGAAGTCCTCGGTCTGATGCCTTCAAATTATTATTAGGCTACTGTTGTGCAATCCCGCGGCTGGGGCTAGACTAAATCAGGACTTCAGGCACCAAACCGCAAGAAGACCACTCGCAAGAGCCGGTTCCCAAATTGGGACGGAAAACGTCCTCTTGCTCGGCAAAACAGTACTGTATTCGCTATAAATCTTCAGAGCATTCCCTTCGAACCAGGTCGGTTTCGACCCCGCTCGAAGAGACAGAACATACAATGGTACAAATCGGGTCTACGTTCGCTCTTGTACGGACTCGTCTCTTTGCACGTCGGATGGACCTTCTTCATGCTTTGGTACCCTTGTAATGTCGATCCCCGTAAGTCTGTGGTACTTCTGAACAAGACGCGACGTAGCAACCTCCTCTGGAAAGTGGACGTGCAGGATAAGAACCGTTTCTTCGAAAGCTGCGCGCAATGCTTTGACTTTCGAGTCGTCGAAGCTTCTGGTGGCCAGCGACAAGACGTAGTCCATTCCGTACCAGAAGAGCCAATCCAGAAGGTCGGAAGATATCAACAGTTGGCTGATGCGCTGAGACCTACTATCGCCTGTCTCCTTCGCATGCATTAAACCCAGCCACGCGACTACCAGTATAGGCGCGCTCAGCGTCTCATCGTAATTGTTCGACCTGAATGTGGCCACAAGTTGACTGAGGTCGCCGTCCTCAATGTACGTCTCTGCTGCTTCAGAGCAGGAAGGTGAGAAATCTCTTTTATGGCGCATAAAGTAGTTGTATATTGAGGCCTTGAATAGGTGAAATTTCTCCCCCGAGTCGAGGCAATATCGGAGGCAAGCCCGCAGCAGTTCCATCGGTAATGGCGTCCACTTCATTAAGAGGTTCTCCAGCAATGGAGTGGCGAATAAGCGACGTTCGGGAATGCTCTCCGTATCAAGTGTGACCCATACGGTCAACCTTTTGATGACAAAGTTGGCTTCCGACGCGCTGAGAATCCGGTGGTTTGCCAGATATTGCATCAGTCCTTCCATGACCTTGAGCCGTTCTGGTAGATTGTTTTCCCAGAACTCTGGGAGCAGTGAGTCCGAGAACAGGAGGCGAACACAGCGCATGAAAGGTAATCGCAGGGCTTCGTGATCCGTCTGATATCGCTGGGTCCATGCCGTCTCCTCCGAACAACACGCAGGGTGATGAAGCCCGAGTAGGTGAGTAAGTAGGCACAGATACTCGTGCATCAAGATGTTTGGTACCGAATTCAACGTAATGTAGCATTCTGTCCACGCAACCAGTGCCAGTGAAACGTTCGGGGAGTACCTCCATCGGGGGTTTGAATGGACCAGCGACAAACACTTTTCGATTTCCGCGGAGCTGGTGAGAGATGGACGGCGCTCCCCATTAGACTGGACCGTAAAGGCAGGCTGCAGCAACGTGGCGCTGAACCGTACTGAAGGCAAGCGAACCCTTGTGAATACACCGGCCTGAAGCATGAAGCCCCTTTCTTCGGCATTGAGATTGTTCTGAGCAGTTGTGACGAGGTTGAACGCCACTGGATTGTCCTGAAGGTCGACAAAAGTCCTAGGTGTGGCGTATTGGCTCCTTCTATTAGCCAACACCGAGATCATGGCCAGATTTTCCAGCTTCGCCGTCTCTTCAGCAACTCCGGTTTCCCCATACAACCGAGATTCCACATATGTGGTCGCAGCGTGTTCCACGCTAGCAGCAACCTCTTTCCATGGCCGCCGTGGCACCCTCCACCACGACAAGAATTTCAAAGCAGTCTCCTGAATGGTAGGGTCCGGCGAACCGGCGAGCCAAGCCAGTGCTCGTGTCTGCAACTCCAGCGTCCGCTCTTTGATGCTTTGCCGCTCCCACACATCTAGGTCTTGCCATAAGGACAAAGGGTCACGAAGACCTGATTCGGGATCTAGCAGCCACCCAAGCCGGAAGTCGTAGCGCCGTAGAGTGTCAACGCCATGACGCACCAAGAGAGCCGTGAGTTTTAGTGTGTTGTATAGCGGAGACTTGTAAGGGCAATCCGCCTTGATGAGCGGAAGCACGGCAGAAATCACGTAGAGGCTCAGTCCGACCAGAAGGAGGGCCGCCAGCAGAGCGGCCAGTAGGATGCTGACCGTCCATACAAAGATAACGGCTCCAGTAAAGAACAAGAATACCGCCACGTGAATGGAAAGCGGTAAGAAGCTGATGATAGACGGCACCAGCCATTTCTTCAGGCCCATATAGCGGAATTGTCGTTGCTGCACTCGCTCGAGGGGTATCGACTCGACCTTATCGTTATAGGCGCTGAGCCATTCTTTTGATAGCATTGCCAGCACTGCCGCCAGCAAGCTGAGGAATAGGCTGACAAACCATAGTCCGTTGACGACCAGGGCGGTCCATGGGATGTAGAAGGACGGCGGCTGATATATCGTGGACAAGTCGATTGGTTGACCTCCGGACATGAGCGCGAGCTGCTGTGATAGAGCAACGAGTCCGTCTACCGTCGCCTGGGTGTTGTCGGGCTGAAGCGCAGAAAATGAAGTAATGAGGAACGCAGAGAGAATGCCGGAGAACAGACCAGTCTATTCAAAGTCCTCAGCTTACGAACAGCTTCGCACAAGCTGCCACGTACGAAAAGGAGGAAAACGTCAATCCCTTCATTCCACCTCTGTAAGAGCGCTTTGTCTTGCTCATCGGCCTTTATCACGTATGTTCGCCAGATAGGTGCGTATTCTCCTTTATCTGGAGGGGGATCGGACCAGCCAGGTTGTTCATCGGAGGCAGCATGACGTTCTTGCTGACTTCTTAGGCTCGGTTCTGATGTTGCTGAAGAGACATCTTCACCGTTGGCATCACGGTCCACCGGGACTGAGGAAGCGCCGGACAATGGCTCGTAGTACTCGTTAGCGTTGTCCGCGTCCTCTGTGCCGGTGGGACTTCCGGCGCTCCGGCTGGTAGATTCCATTGAAGCTGGGGTATCGATGGATGCGATCGAGGACTCCGGCATTGAGACGATAGTGGGATTGTCGTGATTTGCGGGACGCAAGAGGTAGGTAGGGCTCTGTGCAGGGGATTTCGTGTCGAGTCTCCTTGCAAGCTGCAACTAGCAATATAGGTTCAGAATTAGGCCCCAAATCCGAGCGGAATTACAAGACCCTCGAGCTAACAACACAACATGCCGAATGCGAACAGGCGTGGCCAAACGGGTGTGAGCTAAACTTGGCATGCACACATATGCCTGCCAGATTGAACGAGGCGCCGTCAACCATAGCCTAAAATGGATCCGGCAACTCGGGGAGACCCCGACTAGACGCGCGGCAGCGAGATAGGCAAACTTGATTCGTATGTCATCGATATTGCACATAATCGTTCGTTTATCGCCTATCAGGTGCAAGTGAAATGGGTCCGTAAGAACGCTATTTCTACCGCTAGTTCGAATTTGACAATGGATTCTGTCCGTGTCTGGTTGGCAGCGAACAGACAATGGCAGAGCAAGGGAAATACAGCACCAGCATTCAGAACAGACTATTCTTCCTCGCTATGCGGTCTTGGTCTCTCCTCCCACACCGTGCTGTGTATTTCTCCAACAAGTGGTGTCCCGCTACGTCTGCGTATCGAAGATAGCTGAGAATTTCAATGCAATCCCCCATCGCAGATCGCATCCTCTCGAAGTGGCGCGTGTCGCTGATTTTCCGGTAGTGTCCAAAGATGTAGTCGATGCCGTACTTCTCCATCGACTGCAGCCAGCCGCTCTTTATTAGCAAAGCTGCAACTTCTTCTTCCGCGTCGTCCATGTCATTGTCCCAGACAGGCTCGCAAGCAGCCGAGGCGATTGAGATCGCTGCTAAACAGAAGGGATCGGTAGAATCTTGGATACTGGAGATAAGCCGCTTGAGACTCCCATCTCGAAGGAACATCATTATCATAGACGGATCCAAAGAGACTGACTGGTTCAAGCAGTGCAGGAGCGGCTCTTCCAGGTCTTTCCCTCCGATACCCGCAGCAGTCACATAGCGAAGTGTCTCCAGTAGTCGGGAAAGTTGCATGCCACCGCCAGGGTTCAGCAATGCGCATGTCGTCAATAGTGCACGAGCCAGCACCGTTTTGGTATCATCAGCGCCTAATCCTCCATCATCGGGATTTTGGGCGGCTGCAAGGCCCCAACTCGATAGAACAGATATCAGCTCCACGCGTTCGACGTGCTTGAGCAGATTGGAGTTGAAAGTCAAGCAGATAAGCAAACTGCGGCGGATAGGTGCAATGTAATGATTGTTGTACAGCCAATTTACCGTAGGGTCCAGTCCACCTCGAGGGCATAGTAGCTTCAGTCCCTGGACGAGAAGCTGTCCTACGTCAGCTCCACCTGTCGAATAGCGAGAAGTCCATTCCGTGTCGCTTTCAAGCCTCGGGTTCGTGGATCCTGTTCCACTTCGAAGTGTATCCAGTAGCACCTGCAGATATTTGTGTAGAAATCTTGGTGGAATAGCCTCCTCAGACAGCAAGTGAGAAAGCTCGTTCAGACAGCGAAGAGCAGCCAACAAGGCGGCATGATCGAGTCGCCTGCCCGCAACATGGTGTCTCTCCAGGATGACACAAAGAAAGAAGGTATTGAGTTTATACCGTGCGGTGGCCAAATGTAAGATTGAGGTATTCTCGCCTGCGTTAGTCGCGACGATAGATATCAGAGCGTCATGGTAGGCGTGGCGTGGCGTCTTGAAGCGAAGTCGGCTTGACACGTGTTCGATCAACTCGGAGGGTACTACGGCTTCCGCTCTGGATGCGTGACTCGATATCAGAGCCAGCCATTCCAATTCTTCGCGAGAAACATCTCGCTCCGGATTCTTCATAATGCTGCCGAGCCGCCGGCGGAGAAATGAAGAAGAGGCATTCTGGACAGCATCTTCAATGGTGGTCCAGACCGTAGCGGGCATCCGCCACCAAGCCATGAAATGCAGTGCCTCTGCCTGGGCGGCGTGATCCGGAGAGTTGACCAGCCAACCCAACGCTTGAGACTGCAGCGCCAGGCTCTGCTCCTCAATGTATCGTCGCTCCAACATCTCAGAGTACTCCGCGAACGGTCCTCCGGCATTGGTAAGCGCTTCTTCGTCAGGCTGTCTCTGGGTGCGACGGACCCTGCGAACCGCTCGGGAGGCGAGTAGTCGAGCATTGACCCAGACGAATTGCAGGACAGGGTACAACGGTGACTTGTACGGGCAGTCGGCATAAAAGACCGGAGCAAGGCTGGAGGCAGCGTACAATGCAACGCCGGCGGCGAGCAGGGCCATGAGAAGCAGCGACAACGGCCAATTGACTGGCCAAGTAAACACCACAAGTCCGGTGAAGAAGAGGAACACGGCTAGGTGTATCGAGATCGGAAGGAAGCTGACGATGGTCGGCAGGCCCCATTTGTTCAGCCCCGCATACCGGAACTGGCGTTGTTGTGCCCTCTCGACGGGGACGATGGCGACGTTCTGTGTGTAGGCGCTGAGCCATTCCTTGACGAGCATGGCCCCGATTGCGGCGAACAGGCTGATGGACAGGCTGGAGAACCAGAGCGCGTTGACCACAATCGCTGCCATGGGTGGGTTGAAAGATGGCATCTCGTACACGACTGAAAGGTTTGAAGAGTCTGTGCGGAAGGCTGCGAGCTGGCTGGACACCGCCGTAAGCGCATCGACCGTCGCTTGTCCTGTGTCGGGCTGCATCATCGACCACGAAGCCATGAGGAATGCTGACAGAATCGCCGAGTACAGACCAGTCTACCAAACGGCATGAGCAGTGTTTCGCAAGAAGCAGCGTGGGCGTACAAAGAGCAGAAATACGTCCATTCCCTCATTCCACCGCCTGATCAGCGCGCCGTCATACTCGTCTGCCTTCTCAACGTATGTGCGCCAGATCTCAGCATTGTCGGACTTGTCTGGTGCCGGAGGAAACTCGTCGACCCAGACTTGACGTGGGCCGTGCGAATCGGTCGGGGAGATGGGGCTTAGGGGGATGGACATGGTTGACTGCTGAGCCTCCTCTGCATGCAAGCAATGAATGACAGCGCAGAATATCTACTAGCAGCACATACGTTACCCCTAAGCTTGGAAGGCTCGGATTTCGCATTTCGTCACCTGCTCGACCTGAGGCTTTCACAAGCTGGCGCGCTAGAAGGCGTGGTTGGACTTGAGCAGAAGACGCAACAGCACGCAGCATGGATCTGGAGCAGCCTAACCGGCGATTGCATGATCCCGGTTTGATTGCCTTAGAGAGAACAGACTAGGACATCAGGACGATAGTGACGAGTCGAACAGAAGTTCTGAGCATTTGACCTTGCGGTCGTGGTCCTGCCGGGAGTGTGGTTTAAAGCGATTTTTTCCCGCCGCGCGACACGCGCGTCCCTCGTGTGCCGTCGAGCAGGGTTGATCACCACCGTGACCGTCGACCATGCTGCCATACATTGCGCCTTCTCTACGGGCACACATCCTCAACATCCTCCTCTCGCATGCGTCTGACAATGACTCAATACCTGTCGAGTCTGATTCAGAGGAGGACCCGTACACTCTGCGATCAACTGTGACGAAGGGCGGCAGTACGGCCGTCGGCGCCTTCGCGACATGCGACATCGAGCGGGGAGAGCCCATCGTGACGGAAAGAGCGATCTGCATCTGGCCCCAGGAACTAAAGAGGGAGGAAGCAGAGGCGCTGTTTGAGCAGATGAGCGATCATGCTCGTGACGCACTGCTTGCGTTGGCGAACGTCGCCCCGTCGGATCTGGGTGAAGTTCTCGGCAGAAGGGCGACAAACGGATTCAACGTCGAGGTGCCTGAGCTGGAGATGGAGTGGGCTGGGGTGTATAAAGATGAAAAGGGCGAAGGCAAGGGCGAGATACGGCCGTCACACGCAGGCTTCATCTTCCCCCGGATTGCGAGGATGAACCATTCCTGTCTGTGAGTACATTATGTTGCCCGCGCGTAGCGCCAGTGTCTGACGCACGCGCAGAAACAACGCAGGCACGTTTGCTATGTAACTTGCCCAGCAGTGAACTGATAGTAGTATAAGACCACGCCATCGACTGGTCCAACCTCCTGATGACTGTTTACGCCACAACACCGCTTGCTGAAGGACAGGAAATCACCATCGAGTACACATCGGCGCTCATCCAGCGCACGCGCGCCGAACGACAGGCAATCCTGCAAGACTCGTTCATGTTCTCGTGTGCTTGCGAGTGCTGCTCCTTAACAGGAGAAGCGCTGGCGGCGAGCGACAGACGGCGAAAGGAGGTGAACGAAATTGTGGTCGGAATCGCTAGTGGGGGGTTCGAGAGGCCGACCGTGCTCAAGGGTTTCGCGCGAATGGCGCAGCTGATAGAGGAGGAGGGCTACATGGGCATGCCCGAGTTCAGCGATCCGGGTGTAACAGGCGCCTATCACATGTGGGTACAGATGGTGAAGCGGCGGATGGCATCCGAAGAAGATTAGAAAGCAATTGGGAAAATCACGGTACGTACGGCAACCGGCAGGCGCCTCGTCATCTCCCTGAGCACAGTGGGGAAGATCAAGAGTTCCTGTTGCTATACCTTGCTATTTGGCTAGATCTGACCTCTCAATAATGTTCATATTAATCTGCATCAATACAGTGATCTAACTGGCACCAGCCTCGTCCGAGGTAATCCGCTGGAGATACCGTTGCTGGAGACCCGACAACTCTAACTCGCTAGGCCGGAGATTCTCCATGATATCTATACAAACCGCCAGCGATTTACGCAACCTCTCGAAGTGCCACGCTTCTCGCGCCCCATGATACGTTTCAAAGAGGAAATCCAAGCCATCCTTTGCCATTGCTGCCACCCAGCCTGACTCGACTAGTGCACCCGCAACTTCCTCTTCCTGGTCGCCGAGGTCCCGTCCCCAAGACACCTGACAAGCTGCTGAAGCGATTGTTATGGCCGGAAGCCAGTAGAAGTCGGTTTTGCCATGTATGTGTCTCACCAGCAGGCGCATCTCTCCATCACGGACAAACGAGATGAGGTCGCGAGAGTCAAAAGCTGTTGTAAAAGCTGTTGTCGGCTCGAAACAGGCATGGAGAACATCGTCCAATGACCTATCGTCTCGTGGGACCGTTATAGCATACCGCAAGCACTTGAGACGAAGAGTGCGTTGCTCCACGGACCAGGGGTTCAAAAGAGAGCTCTGTACCAATAACATATGTGCGATTTCCGTGTGATCTGAAGGCATCGGCAGTATATTTCTTGACTCCACAAAAAGACGAATGAGCTCCACCCGTTCAGCTTGATCGAGAAGCTGCGGATTCCGTCTTAAACAGATCACCAGCGAAGCACGTACTGAGGTCAAGTCAAGTGAGTACTCGAGGTCTACTCGCTTGCCATTGAGTTTGAAGGGCGATGACAAGATCCTCAGGCAGTGCAACACGAGCCGACCAGCCTCCACGTCCCCGCCATAACGGGGGGTCCATTCTGCAAGTGCATGAGAGTTTTGATATGGTGTCGAAACCATGGAAGTGTTGATAACAAGCTCCAGATACTTGACCAGGAACACGAGCGGGACGTTCGACAATGTCAGGAAAGCCGACATCCGATCAATATGTATGCGATTCTCCGAGTCGGCCCTTAGTGGAGTATGGCTCGCCTCGATACGGCAACGTTCCAGCCAGAGGCACAGAGCAAGCGAGACAGGACTACCAGAGACTAACCACGTCGGTTCCGACCATATCGACATGCATCCCGAACAGTTCGACATAATCATTGCCATCAGATACTCCGTGTACCTGGACGCGGGCGTCTTGCTACGGATTGCTTTCAAGGCGCGCTCGGCCACCTCCGGAGGGATGGGAAAGCTGCCATCCTGCTGAACCAGTGGATATAGCAGAGCTAGCTGTTCCAAATCCTCTAGCGAAAACTCGGTTGCAGAGTCCTTCAGAGCAGCCAGAATACGGCGACGCACGAACACCGCGGCGGCTTGCTGGACGTCGCACCTGATTGCTCCCCAGACGCTCGCAGGCATCTCCCACCAAGCAAGAAAGTGCAGCGCCGTTGCCTGAGCAGCCTGGTCCGGATGCTTAATCAGCCAATTGAGGGCTTGCGCCTGTAATGTCAATGCACGCTTATCGATGAGTGGTTTCTCCGGCGAGTCGTCCCTTGGCTTGATGATCGGCATGGAAGGTTTGCTTGATTCTAGGTCGTGGAGATCCGAGGCCCGATCGAGTTGAGAACGAAGGTATTCCATGATCCGCCGGAAGATCTTCATCGTCCATCTGATGACGGCGTACAGCGACGACTTGTACGGGCATTCGGGGAAGAAGAGCGGCGCAACGGCGGAGGCGACGTACAACCCGAAGGCGATCGCAACCAAGACGATGAGCGGCAACGATAGCATCAAACTGAGTGACCACGTATAGACAACGAGTCCGATAAAGAAGAGGAAGACGGAAAGGTGTATGAAAAGCGGGAGGGCGCTGACGATGTTCGGGAGGCACCACTTGACGAGCCCATCATACCGGAACTGCCGCTGCTGTGCGCGCTCGATCGGCACATGTGCCGTGTCTGCATGGTATGCACGCAGCCACTCCTTCACGAGCATGGCCGTAACTGCTGCAAACAGGCTGATCGTGAGGCTCGTGAGCCAGAGGCCGTTGACAAGCAGGGCCCAGACGGGAGGGGTGAAGGATGAAGACTGGTATACGAGCGCTTGCTGTGATAGCGGCGGGCTGCCGAAGGAGGCGAGTTGCTGCGAGATTACCGCCAGCGCATCCACTGTCGCTTGCCCCGTATCGGTCTGGATGGTCGCAAGCGAGACGACCAGCAGGGCGGAGAGAACAGCCGAGTACAAGCCTGTCTGGAGGGCTAAGTCAGGGACAGTCAGTTTTCAGCATAGACAAGAACGCGCACAAAGAGCAGGAAAACATCGATCCCATCGTTCCACCTCTGGACAAGCGCCGTATCATGCTCTTCTGCTTTACGCACATAGGTGCGCCAGATCTCCGCATTGTCTGACTTGTCGGGGCCCGAAGGGAAGGTATCGATCCATTCCGGTTGTGGTGGGGAGTTGCGGGTCGGTGTTGTCGCTTGGGGTTCCGGCAGGCCGAGGTCATCCATTGTCGGTGGGTCGGTACTGGGGAGTTTCTCATCGCTGGACGTGAGTCCTACAGGCTTGCAGAGGAGGTCGGGCATCGGTGTTGTTGGGGTTCGGTGGGTGAACAGGAATCGACAGAACACCAGAGACAGTTGAAGAGACTATATTTCGAAGGGGATGGGTTGACCGCAAGTAGGTTAGGAACATAACCCCTTGGTGCACCGTGCAGTGCATACCAGACATTTTCAGAAGTTGAGAACGTCATGGAATTGAGCCAAATTGAGCCAGGTAGAGAGATACACCAGAAGTAACGGCCACATAATCCGCACAGAAGCGAGCTGCGGGAAAGCAAGCAATCAGGGGTTGACACTGCTCTGACCCTCCACGAAGGTGCGTTGCACAGGCGACATAGATCAACAGACGCATTCTGTTGGACAGTCGATAGTATGTGCAGCGGAGGACGCTGAGCTAGTATGAGTGCTGCCGGTTCAAACAGAATCGCCGGTGAGTGAGCCGCGAGTCTCCTGTCTTGCGCTAACGCACTCGTGACATCGAGCTTCCATATAGCGACGGCATCGACAACAGCACTTTCATAGAGACCGAAAGTCGGCACCAAGTAGAATGCGCAGACTGATCTGACCAGTTGGCTCGAACAAACACTGCCAGACTGTGCAATCAATCTTGCTTACGTCACTTGATTTGTCAGCAAATTGCGACCCTCCACGGCGGCTTCCCAGCGTGCTTCTTCGGGTTGTATGCGGGTCGTTCTGCCCAGTCGATGGTTGAAGCGCCTGGTCCTATTGTCCAGTTGCAAACCAGCCTATCTTCCGCCGGGAACGCAGCGGCCTCTCTCGCTCAATATGTTATCATCCCCCGACCACCATCTAGAGATGACGAGGACCTCGTTCTTCCCTCCCTGATCATCTCCTCAAAGCCCGCGACCATGGTCAAGCTCCTCTCCCTCGCAATCGCTCTGCTGGCCGCCAGCGCCGCCCGTGCCGCCCAGTTGCCCGTGCATCCAATCTCGCACATCGCGGAGCACAACACCTTCCCTGCGCCCGAGACGTCCCTCTCTGCCCTATCGAGCGACGACTGGACCCATTTCTCGCACCCCGCGTTCCCGGGGTATGGTGCGAGGGTCAAGCGCGCTAAGGACTTCTGCGACCCGTCTGTCAAGTGAGGCGCTTACAGTGTGGATGTGCGAGGAAGCGCTGACTGATGTACAGGGCATTCACCGGGTACATCGATGTTGGCCCGAAGCATCTCTTCTTCTACGTTGGTCCGCTCCGTGATGTATGCAGCTAGCGAGCTAACCCACGTCGCAGTTCTTCGAGTCGCGCAACGACCCTGCGACAGACGACCTGCTGATGTGGATCAACGGCGGCCCCGGTGGCTCGTCCGCAATCGGGTTGTTCATGGAGCTCGGCCCCTGCACGGTCAACCCCGACGGCAACTCGACGACTCCCAACCCGTACTCCTGGAACGACCACGCGAACATCTTCTTCCTCGATCAGCCCGTTGGCGTCGGTTTCTCGTACGCTGACTTTGGCGAGACGACGGAGACGACGCCCGATGCGGCCAAGGTCATCGCTAGCTTCATGTACATCTTTACGGAGACGTTCCCGGAGTTCAAGGGCAGGAAATTCCACATGTCGGGAGAGAGCTACGCGGTGCGTTGATGTACCAGCCTATATGCGCGTCGTAGTGCTCACGCGCTTATGCAGGGTCGGTACATTCCCGTGTTTGCGAGCGAGATCGTCGATCAAAACAAGAAGGCCGAAGCGCGCGGGCTGACCCCCATCAACCTCAGCAGCGTCATGATCGGTAACGGGTACACGGACGTCAAGGAGTGCGTCTGGCTCTCACCTCTTTGAATTTTCAGAAGTATCTGATACCTATTCCGCAGGATGATCGCCTCGTACTATGACATGACGTGCACGAACGCCTCGGTCCTCCCCGTGCTCTCCATCGAGCAATGCGTGCGCATGCGGCGCTCCGTCCCCCGCTGCCGTGACATGGTCGAGACCTCGTGCCGGAAGGACTTCTCCGACCTGGGCTGCACCGCGGCGGCGCTTTTCTGCCAGAACGAGCTCGTCCTCCCGCTCTACGCGAGTGGCGTGAACCCGTACGACCTGAGCGTGGACTGTGGCGGGCCGTTCCCCGACACGCTCTGCTACAAGATCATCCCCAAGATCGCCGAGTACCTGAACCGCAAGGAGGTTCGCGCGATCATGGGCGTTGAGAGTGACTTCGGGGAGTATAAGCCGATGCACCAGGATGTGGGAACGCTGTGTACGTTCATCGTCCCTCGTTCGGCGGACGGTACCTGACAGCCAGGGTCGACACAGTCAAGTCGCATCTGGATGAGTGGCACCCGAACCAGTTCTACATCTCGTCCCTGCTGGAGCGCGGTGTTGATGTGCTGATCTACGTCGGCACATACGACTGGATCTGCAACTGGGTACGTCCTCCCTCTCCCATGTATATGCCCATGCGCTCACATTGCCCGCAGGTCGGAAACTCCCGCTGGGTCGAGGCAATGGAATGGTGGGGCCAGAAGGAGTACAACAGCAAGGAGTTCGAGGAGTGGACGGTTGACGGGCACGCCGCTGGGTTCACAAAGTCCAGCAGGGGCCTCACGTTTGCGACCATCTACGCCGCCGGGCATATGGTGCCCTATGACAAGCCCTCGGAGAGTTTGGCGCTCATCAACAGGTGGATGGCGAGTAGGGATATCTTCGAGTAGAGCGCATGTCGGCGAGCTGAACGGGTTATCTCTGGGTGGCACGGACCGACGCGGATCGGTCTTCCCAGTATCTTCTAAGCGTATGCTAACAACGTCGAGCTTATTGTATCTAGTGCATATTGGTTCGAACAATGAAGCAGTTTATTATTCCCTGTTCGTGCTCGATGTTGTTCCCTGACAATCACCTTTGCTCGCTCGGCTATGCCATTGGCTCTCCACCTTAGAGGAAGAGCTGTCAACCGATACCCATTAAGGACTCAGCTATTGAATATTATACACCCAGAAGGTGACTATGAGATGCCATTAGGATGGGGATGATAAAAGAGTCCAATTATGAACGCCCGACCAGCGAGCTCCTTCAGCAGAATCAGGCACGCCCCTTGCCCTTACGATCGCCTCGGCCACCTCGTTTTCCCCTGCCGCCCCTCCCTCGCCCTTTGGATGTTGTTGCTGCTTGCGTCCTTGCCTTCTTCCGCTTTGGCCTTGACGATGACTCCGCCTCCTGCTCCTCAACGCTCACGCCCTCCTCGTCCTCTGAGCGAGCACGTTTGCCAGTGCTGGGCCCAGCGTCCGGGGCCGTCTCCTCATGCTCTTCTTCGGCTTGTTCCTCTTCGACCGTCGTCTGGCGCTGAGCGGTACGGCTGCGAGTGTTCATCGACGGACCTCCGGCGCTGAGAGTTGGCTCCTCCCTCTCTTCCTTCACTGGAGAAAGCGTCGACGGTCCCGCATGTTCTGGAGCGCGCTGATCTTCCTCCTCATCTTGCTTCTTGGCTTTCTTGAAAGGACGGCTGCGCTTTGCCATAGCACGAACGGGCTTCAAAGGCTGCTCGCTATCTGACAGCGGATCTTCCCTATCCTCTCCCTCATCCTCCGAGTGAGCGCGCTTCTTGCCGCGAGCTGTGCTGCTGGTGCCAGCCAGAACAGAACCCCTAGCCTGGTTGTTGATCGCATATGACCGGGCTACATTGGGTCGACGCACGGTGCCAGCAGGCGGCGGAGTGGAGTGTTGTCTGTCTGCGCTGACGGTGGCGGCTGGTCTACGGATCTTGATTTTCAGCAGCTCCCTTTCCTCGCTGGTGGCCGGCGGTGACGATGTCCCTTCCCTCCCCTCGTCGTCTTGAGATTGACTGGGAGAAATAGGGCGCAGGGCTTGCTGCACAAGCTCCTCCTCAGCGTCTTCCGCTGCGTCGGACTCGCTAATTGCGGCGTGCAATGCGTCAGGTTCGACAGAAGGTGTCTCTCGGATTGTGTTAGGAGGCCCAGCAGGTTCTTCTTCCTCTCTTCCGGTAGCGTATACCGTTCCTGTCGTATCAATTGGAGACAAACTGGGCAGAGGTGTCGAGCGAGTAGAGCGCGGGCTCGGCACTGTTGCACGTATGTCGGCCGGAGAAGGTGTTGGCCCATGCCAAACTTCACCGTCCTCAGAAACGTGTGGAGGAGCACCGGGATCTTCATACACCTCGCCATTAGAACTTCTGGCCGAGATGTCGGAGGGGTCAGGTTCACTCTGAAAGGGCAGTGGAGTATTGGAAGGGCCGGCCACAGCGTTCGACTCGGTAGGAGGCGCCTCGGTGTCATCTTCCAAGGGTATTGATGCATGACCTGCATCTGTGCTCGTCGTGGGCCCGAAAAGAACCGCATTTTGGACTCCCTCCAACCCGGCTTGAGTGAAGTTCTGCCCTCTCAACGGATCCTCTCGTTCGAGGGTGTAACGAGAAGGAGCTGGAATGTGAATACCTCGATGGGCGGATCGCGATGATGGACCTGCCACAGGCCCAAGATTCTGGGCGAAGGACGTACTCGACCCATCTTCAAGGGGACGTGAGAGTGGGTCAAGCGAGAAGCCGCGCTGATATGCTGGAGGAGGGCTTTGTAATGGACGGGCTGAAGAAGACAGAGTGGAAATGGTGCTCCGTTGCAGGTCTTCTACCGGCTCTTCGTAATCGTGCGGCCCGTGAGCTCGTCCCGGATCTTCTTGCAAGGCACCGCCGTGCGTCCTAGGTTCAGGAAATTGAAGCCCATCCTGTTGTGCCTCCGGGTCACCGAGTGGCAAGAGGATGTCGGCTTCGCCTTGCCGAGTCCCATGTAGAGCTTGAAATGTGGATGACTGCTCCCTGATGGTGCCAGAGGGACCCACTACGGCTGTACTTTGAGATGCAGTTTCCGTTTCAATTGCTCCCCGTCCAACTGCACGCGGTGCTGACGTGTGAATCGCTTGTGCTGGGGTTCCGTATGGCGCGACCGGAGTCGAGGGAAGGCCGGCGATCGTGCGAGCCGCATGGCGTGCCTCCGTTAGTATCTAGCAAAGTAGAATGACGCATTGTGTTTTGAACGAGGATAAAGTGACTTACGATGATCGCTCGATCGAACCATTCGTCAATGCGTTCCGTCGGTAGACCGCCGGCAACTTGCCTTCCAAATTGGTGCGCCCGTGCTCTTTCTGCACTGAGGGGTGCACCCAACAATCCGAAGAAGAAAAGATGATTGCGGAATATAAATCCGTCTCTATCCCCCATTTGGTCCGATTCGCCCTCCGGGAGCGTCGACTTGCCCTTCGAGCGATTTGGTTCGCTCATCTTGTTCTACAATGAAGTTTGTTGTGCCGGACCCCAAAGTGAGAGGAGATAGACAAGTCGGCGAGTTCTGATGTCGCGATTGCTGTCAGCCACAAAGGATATTGAAAAGCGTATTCAGGTGTTGAGAGGCTCCGGCGAGAACAGAGCGCTCATATTTATATGCCGATCTGCCGGTGATGCTGCTCAACGCCATTGGGACAGTTTTACGTATCCATCGCCGCAGGTCAGGACAGGCATGTACGAGAAGGCGTCGCGAGGCTAGCCCCATAAGGCAGGGCCTTGGCGTACGCTGGACCTGTCGGACATACAGCAACACCTCTTGTCGCAAGAAGGAGATAAAGTGCACATGTGGCCTTGGGCTCGGGTCAAGCGCGCAGTCCAAAGCGCAAGACCGAGAGGGGCAAAGCGCCGAGTACACAAGACACCAGAAAGCCACATGAAAGCCAATAGTTGTGATTCCAGTTACTTCGAAAGTCCGCGATTGAGCGCCCGTTGGAACCAAGTTGAATACAAGCTGAGACGAAGTGACCGACGTGGGTACAAGGCAATATCGCCGCTATTGATGCCGCTTTCCTAAAAGACGGTCTGCCTCCGCCTTACGTACTTGACAATGAACATAATACACAGCCTCACAGATGAAGAAGTGGGTGACATGTGCACTTCACCACTTCACCCGTTCGACACAAGCAATCTGCAGAATGCTCTTGAATTTATTAAGTCAAAGGATTCTGGCGGTGCAAATTGCTCAGATAACAACGTACTGATAATGGAGTTGTTCATTTGGAACTATGATGGACAGTATGATAACGCTACTATTGGAGCGTACTGTAATGGCATAGCAAAGCTGCTAGTTTTCGTCCCAGTCACGAGAGTAGAGAGTAAAGCGAAGTGACAGTGAAGGAAGAAAGTACGGGTGATGGTGGACGGAAGGATACGGCGGCAATTGTCGCTCAAAAGGTTCGCAAGATAGAACATACCGATGAATTAGCTCCATGTCCGTTATGAGTTGGAGAGCAACGACCAAGAGCGGATCACGAAGCGAAACAAAGCAGAAAAGTAGGATGATGCCGGGCACTGAACGAGAATGAATGATACGGAGAACATCGGAACCGTGAGAAAGAGGAAGCTAGTCGTCCTTATGATCGAGCTTTGCTTTCTTGGCAGCCTTCATAGCACGCCTGGGGCTCAGCAGGAGTTTAGAACTGTCTTTCGCCCTCGCTTTGCCTTTGCCTTTGCCCGCCGTCTTCTTAGCCTTGCCTTTATCGTCGGAATCATTGCCAGATTCTTCGGAATCGACTTCTTTCTTCCCACGCTTCTCGAAGGTGACGTGATTGCTTTTGTCCTTGCCGGGAGTTGGTGCAGCGTCTCCGCGTCTGATGCAGCCAGCGATAGAGTTCAAGACCGGTGCCGGACCAGCTGACCAGCCGATGGGTTCTCCGTTTTCACGATTGATGATTGGATAGCCGTCGGGAGGGAAGTTATCGAAAGTCAGAGGTAGAGTGGTGCGGAGCGCAAAGCGATTGTCGTTTGAGATGTTAGCGGTAAGAGGCACTCGGTTGTGAGGACTCGAGTTCGGATTGCGTCTCCCAGCGTGTGCGGACGACATGTCGAAAGTCTTGATCGGAGTTCGGAATTCAGGTTCAGGCAGACCAAGGACGGAGGGTACGCCGTCCCCAAAGAGTGACTGCTGTGTAGACGACTGTGAAAGAGTTCCTTCCGCGTCGGACGGACTGCGACTGAGACCAGGCGTTGGTGCATCACTCTCTTCTCCATCGGCGTGAAGAACAAGACCAGTGGTGCGAAGAGTAAGAGCACCTACACTGGCAGTGCTGTCCCTGCGGCTGGCACGCGTACTGCCAGCGGTGTCATGCAAGACAGTGGAGGTAGACTCAGAACGACGACGAAGTTCCATGAGTCCATTGAGCACAGCTTGGTCCTCGCTCGTCATAACCCTGGGGGGGGGAGAAGCAGTCGCGTTGTCACGAGCAGAAGCATGAACAGCGGTGGTAGACGTAGCACCCGCGTCGGCGACGTTCGCGAGCGGCTCAACGGAGGTACCGGGTTGCGAAGGACTCAACGTGTAGGTCTCGAATCTATATACTTCTCCATGAGCCTTGATTTGTGCGGCCGTCAACTGGAGACCCCCAGCGCGAGTGGGATCGGCGCGCGTCCTGGGAGGCGTGTGGAGGTCTCCGACGTCAGGTAAGGGGAGGTTACCGTTGAGCCTCGGCGCCGGCGGACAGGTATAGGGAAGTACCTCGCTGGAGCGTCCGGGTAACTGATGAGCAGGCGGAACGTTGTTGGCGGATCGGACGAGGGCGCTCGGGACTGGCCCACTGCGGAGCGCTTCGAGTTGGGCCATCCTGTACCGCCAGCGGTCGATCTCCCGGCCACAGCTTCTAATCGCGAGGTCGAATTGTTGCTGAGTCCAGCCACGAGCATTGTTGAAGTTCACTGGCAAAGGCGGTGGGCCCATGGGTCCAACCGACGCGGAGTAGGTAGATATATGCGTCTGATTTTGCGGGGGGCGGGCCGGGACAAGAGCTTGAGATGCGCCAGCCGGGACGGGATTGAAGGGTGCGAAGTGGGACATGGGTGGGACATACCCGACCATGGGATGCTGAGAACCCCAAAAAGAAGGGTAGAAGTCGACGGGAAGAGAGCGACGACCGGCGGTCATCGTGTACGTGGAGGAGCGGTGCGGGCGGGCCATGCCGTCGGCGACGAGGTAGTAGAGACAGTAAGGAGAGGGGTATTGAGCGGGAGAGGGATATCGAGCAGCAGGTATGTACAGGCAGGTGGGTTTTGGTGGTCGGGAAGAAGCAGGACCATCGAGCCAGGCGGGTTACTTATACCCAGAGCAGCATACAAGCGCTTCTTCGATGCGCTGAGACCCCAGCTCTCCAGACAATCACATATCAACTCCGACCATTCCAGATCAGACCGGACGCGCATATCCCCGAGCGAGCGAGCGGCATGTTTTCAGGCACTGTACATCGGAATGTTACTGAGTCAAGGAAGAGCTTGAGGGGAAAGAGCGGCCAGTGAGCATCGTCAACCCGAAGGGCAGCGTGGCATCTGCCCCAGTAACGTCGCATTGCCATCCTGGCATGCGCGTGGCTTCATGGCGCACACACTTACCAAATATGACTGTATTGGTCTTGCAAAGGAGGTCAGCCAGGACCAGACCAGTTGAGCTGAGCTTCTGATTGAGTGTCGTTGGCCTCCAAGCTTTGTGCGACCACCACGGGCCTGACGCGCATGATTTCCACGTGTCGAGCAGCATCCTCAGCCGGAGCGAGCGGCGGCGATCAGCTTCTTGTCTCTTTTCGCCTGACGCTGTTTGAGGCTCCAACACAACTTCATTCGAGGCTCAAGTTTCCTGTCTAACTCCAATCCGACCAGAGATGAGGATGGTAGGGGAGAAGGCGAACGCGGCCGGCCAAGGCGAGGCAGTAGGATGGTGCCATGGCCCGGGACCGGCAGCTCAGAGGGGTGTGTCGAGTCGCCTACAGGCCTCCAGGCGCTACTTGCAACTCAGTTTATATCACCAACATGCGGAGGTACCGAGCCGTACACTTATGGCAAGACACATCGAGGGGATTTAACATGCTGGCTTGTGAAGTGCTCCCCACGACCGTCCGAGGCCGAGACCTTTGCGCTTCTAGGTCGGAGGAGAGTGCCAAACTGGGACATGATCCTGACGGGCCCGCGTCGGACCACAATCCGGCAGTTTGCGATCTCATTCCGGACATCGCCAACCCGCTCAGACGGCGCTTCGGATGTGGGTTTGATTGCCCGATTGGAGACGGATCGTCTAGACCGTGGGACAGGGGTAGTAGAGCTGACAAATGCCGTCATAGATTGGAATACAATACAGCTACATGCGTGATCGAGACAAGTAGACCCGAGAGACGGATAATAAAGTACGTCGCACGATGGAAAAAGGAGAAATGAGGACTTGACAAACACAGGTGGAACTGCAGGCCGATGAATACGAGAGAGAACAATGAAAACCAGGAGCCAGCGATGATGGTGTACACACTCCGGCAGTATTACGATAGCATAGGTTGAGGACGAAAACGGCGATGAGCACATCACAGGGGATGTGGGGCGTAACGAGATGAATGAGACTAGTTGAGGAAGCCACGGCACCGCTCGGACCCGCACAAGCAAGGAATCTTCTCCTGCTCGATTGGGAAGTGATAGTCTGCCATAATTGGTTAACACCTTCCTGGCAATGAGTAGTTTAGATGGACGCACCATAGGTGATCTCCTCGCCCGGCTCTATGGGCGTCTTAGCGTAGATGACAATTTTCTTGGCGCTATTGATGGTGATGATCCGGGCCGTGCAGTTAGGGCTGCACGAGTGGTTGATCAGCCGACTGCGGATTCATTGTTAGAATCATCGACCGACGCAAGGAGACAGAGCGGACGTACCCGATGTTGCCCTTCATGGTCGCATCCACGACCAAGTCGTCATCAATCCTGAACAGGTAGCTGCTTCCGATTCCCTGCCTCTCATAAACCTTCTCGCGCTTATCTGCCACTTGCGCCCGAATAACCTCGCCCACGTATTCGATGACCATGTCACCGGCGGGAATGTATTCCAGGGCGTAGAGACCCCAGTCGTGGATTGGCGAGCGAGCAAACTTGAGCTCCTTCTTCCGTGCCCGCAGCTGATTGAAAGCGAACAACTCGCTGCTGCCGGCAGTGCCACCGCGACCACGCTCCATGTCCATAGCAATGGCGCGAGTGGTGTTTCGGTTGAGATTACGATTGGCGCGGGATGTGATCCCCTTGTTGCTGCGCGACTTCGACGCATCAGTAGTCTTGGGCAAATCGGCAGCGGTTGTGTTGCGTTGAGGCAGGTAGCTGGCCTTGAGGGCTTGAGGGATCTTGTAGAACCCTTCTGTCCTAGCAGAGCCCGAGTGATGAATTGGGAGGTCGGGATGACGCGGCGGCAACACCACTTCATCTTCGAGTCCTTCCGGCTCGGGCTCTTCCGGCTCGGGTGATCCCTTCCCAGTGAGCAGGATACGGAGCTGATAAGCGTCCTCTTCGTCCTCGAAGCCCAACTTGTAGAGATCGAGCTCTCCAGTGGCCGGGTCGATGGCATCGCTGATGGACGCTGGCGGAGACAGCATCTTGCGCTTCTTGACTGGACGCGTATCCTCGTCGAGCAGCTGCTGGTCTTCGAGATCTTCCGCCAAGGTCGTCCCATTGGATTGGTCGGTAGGAGAAGGGACAGTTTCGACCTTGCGCTTGCGGCTGGTGCTCTTCTTCTTGGCAGGAGGAGCAGGAAGGGAGATGGGAGCGACAGGTGACGGTGCAGACACATCCAATGCTGAAGTCGGCGTCTCCTCTTCCCCCTCACTATCGGTGAAGTCGATATCCGCTTTGCGCTTCTTGCTGGCACGTTCAGGCTCAGGTTCCATCGTCGATGCCTTCCGTTTCTTCAACACGGTCTGAATCAAATCCTCGGCAGCTTTGTCATCGTCAGAATCGGCGTCGATCTCCATCGGCTCCTCGTCATCCTCCGCAGGCTTGACGGGAGACAATTTGGGTGCTTTCGCCTTCTTCGGCTCGACCGCATCGTCTGCAACCTTGACCGCTGGCTTCTCCTCCGATATCCGCTTCCTCTCGCCACCCTTCTTCATGATCTTCATCCCCCTCAGGGCGCTCATGTCAAGCGGCCGAGGTGCTGTCGACACCTGAGCAGCGGTCGCCTCGGCCCGGGCAGCCAAACGATCCTTCTTCTCAGCACGGAACTTGCGAACGCTCTCCACGACGACTCCACGGGCAAGCTCTCGGAGGTCCTTGCGGACCAGCCGCTTGAGGCCCTCCTGCAACTCATCTGCGGCCTCTTTGATAATGCGTTCTTGTTCCGCCTTCTCTTCATTAGGATCTGGAGGGGACTGGATCGCGATTCTGGCTGAGGAAACAGATGATGGAAGTCGAAGAGAAGCGGAGGCAGAGGTGTGTGACTGCTGAGCATTCGAGAGAACCATCTGGGCGCGTGATGCAGATGACCGGCTCGTGAAGGTGACGTAGACGTTAACGGAATCGGTCACGACCTGACAATAGAAGTTAGACATGTACCCATGCTGAAGGCAAGAATGCCTACCTCCTCAACACCAAAGCGGTCGAGGACTTTGGCAACCTCTCTGAGGTCAGTCTCGTCGTCGACATGAGCGCCATCGAAAACGAGATGATCCCAGCGGTTGATGGCAAGCTTCTTCCTCACTTCCCTCTTTCGGCGCGCCTTCTCCGCTTCCTCGCGCGCGACCTCACCGGGACTCTTCTTATGCTCGGCGAGAGTCACAGGTGTAGAACTACCGGTCCGCCCTCCGCCTATTGGCGTCTCCATACCCACACTTGGTCTCTCGCGTTCGAGCCTCTCCTTCTTCAGCCGCTCTTCGCGCTCTTTCTGTCTGCGGACCTTCTCCTCTTCCTTCTTCTTCTTGTGCTCGTCTTCCCACACTTTACGGCGACGCGATTGTTCCTCATGGTGAAGTCGCTTATGCTCATCGCCTGAGTCGTCCCACATCGCCTTGAGGGTACGCATCCATTCCTTGCTGCCATCAGGAGGGTCCCAGTTGCCAGGTGGCAAGAAGGGTGAGATGCCACTGTCGGCAGTCTTCCTCGCGCTGAACGCCTCCGCTGCTGCCTTGCACTTGGTCGCAGCACGCGGCATTTCGAACTTGGCCCACACTAGACCATATGCTTGGCCGGTCGCCGGATCATACGGACAATTGAAATCTTGCATGAAGCCGAAGGTGTTCTGCAGGTGACGATGGAGGAGGCCGCTAGGGATCGACGTTGGGATGTTGACGAAGGTGAGACCGCTTGGCGGCGGCGGCGATGCTGCACGTTTGCGAGGAGGTGCGTTTTCGGGGTCGGGCTGCAGAGGAGAGTAAGACACGTGTTCGACAGCATATATGTACCTAAACGCCTACCTGATACTCGATCCAGTACACTTCCTTCCGGTAACGACCGCGTCCACGACCCAATTTATCCTCAGCGCTCAGCAGACGACGTGGGTCCTTGAGCTTCGCATCAGAAGGACCTTCGCGCCCATACCGATAGATGGGTTGTTTGCCTTTATGGGCAGGATGAGCTACAACGCGGCCGACGCATGGAAAGACGCGCTCACCTTTGGTGTCTCTGAACATCGGCTGTAGTACAGGATCGTAGGTAACGAGGTAGTTACGCTCTCGTGGCGGCGTTGGACTACGCGGTGGTTCTACTGCAGGTTCAGGTGGCGGAGGGGTTGGCGGAGAGGAGGGTGGCGGAGGAGGGGGAAAGTCATCATCAGGCGAAGGCAGAGGGGGCGCAGGCTCGTCAGGTGGCGGAGGCTCGGGTGGGCACGGGGGTGGGCGCGTTGTCGGCTCAGGTGGCAAGTGGCCTCTTGATGGTGTACTCGGGGTAGGGTAGGTGAAAGCAGCGGCTGCAGACGGGGAAATGTGATGCGCGTTCAGGGTTTGCGCCGGAGGTGCCATGATGGTGGTGGATACGGACTGCGGTTTGCGGCCTGGGCCGTTCGTGTGGATTTTGAACTTGAGCACAGACCGTTTTGATGGACCGGTGGGCGCGTCGGGCGGGGGTGCAAGAGTCGGCAGGGACTGGATGGGCGGCTGCACAGACAAAGGTGACCGCTTAAGCGGAATCGAGATCTGACCACGTAGGCCAAATCCGCCTTGCGGACCAAGCATGCCCGGTTTCTGCTGCTGCTGGCCACCATGTTGCGATTGCTGCTGTTGTTGTTGTTGCCGCAGAGCGCGCGGGCCCGTCGGCAAGGCGTGCCCGCCCGCGCCCAGGGACGCCGCCTTATGAGCCTGAGCGTTGCGTAACGCTGCTGGCCCAGTGGGCGGTGCCCGTAACGGCGACGGGTGGGCTGGACGATGCGTAGACATCGCCGCAGCGGGTGGATGGAGAGAAAAAGAGAGGGAGAGGGAGGCGAAAGGCAGGGCCAGCAAAGTGTGCTGAGGGGGATGCGCGCGGGTGGATGCTCTGAGACGATGAGGACGCTGCACTCTGTGACGGGGGCTGTCGTCCAATCAGGTTCCTTCCGCTGCACAGCCAGCGACAACTCTGCGACGGCGAGCAAGCCGGGCACCCTCGACTGTCTGTATCAGACTGCCCCGAACAACATCTACTAATTCACTAACAATGCCCAACTATCGTCTTGCGTGCAGAGGAGCGCGCAAACGCGCGCCTACGTGATGGCAATGACTCCCCGGACACCCGGGTCCATGCACATGCCGATCTTCCGAGAAAAGAATCACGGTACCCCGAATGCTGTGATTGGCTTTCCCGAGCTAGTCGGCGCACGGTCCACCTAAAATTCAGCTCACACCGACGACCTTTTCTACAACATCCCCACCACATCCACCGCACACGAGAACCTCTTTGCACTTGTCGCAGAGCTTGGGAGGTCGGTTCTTCGAACATGTTTCGACTTCGTCCTCCTCTTGACTCCTCTTATCAACACCTGAGGGCAGCGTGTCTTTAAGAAGCCCCAGTGGCCGCTGCCATCCAACACCGACCAGGATCCGCAAGGCGATTTCACAAGAAATGTCGATATGGAGGGAGGGGAGCTGTCATTTCTGTTGGTGAGCCAACGATGGCACCGTTCTGCAGCTTAGTGTAAGGTCAACCCCACCGAAGTGATTGTTGAGCTGCCTGATAAGCAGACACGGTGGTCTTCGTGGGCATCGGACAGCTGAACGAAACGGTCGGGCTGCGTTGGAGTCCGTCCCGGAGTGAGAGCGTGGACTGAGGGGTGCCAGGCGCGCAAGTTCCTTGAACAAGTGTATTTCCCGACCACGCCGTGAGAAAACTCACACCCCCTCATAAAGGAGTATATTCATATAGGCTACAAACATTGCGAGAATATGGAATGCAAATAAACAAATGCCGGTGTCGGAACATGAATTGCTGAACGGATTCGCCTTGCCTAGATCTCATCCGGCCGCCTCTCCTGGATCCTCGGTCCAGCGAGGTCGGTATCGCTCTGAGCCCATGCCTCCCTCTCAGGCGCAGTGCTATACATCGGCTCCTGCTCATCGTGATCTCCTCCTTTCTCGGGAGGCATACTGCGGCCCTCGTCGTTGTCGTACTTGGGTGGCATGTTCGCGTCGTATGGTGGGACGAACGCGTCGCTTCTGTTGTCTGCGAAGGGGTCGCGCGCCGCGTACGAGCCCGTGTCGTACCGCGGCTGCCCGTTGGGGAAGAATGAGCCCATGCGGATGGCGTCCGCGCGCGGGGGGGCGGACCGGCCGTACGAAGGATCGAGAATCTGGTAAGACCATGCCAGCGCGAACATGACGAAGAGGGCGCCGGCAACGACCGCGACGATGAACCAGATGATGACGCTCGCGGACTGACGCGAGAAGTTGCTGTTGCAGAAGCTGGCTGCGTCCGCCGCGCTCAACCGCGTCTCGGTATAGCCGAACCAGAAGGGGTTGCCAGACACCACGGTCAGGTTCGTGACGGCAGTCTCACATTCGCTGATGATCTGCGACTGGAAGCGGAAGTGCGCGATGATAATGAACAGCTGGCCTGCGCACAGTACCAGCGCTGCGATGATTGATAGATAAGCGAATGTACGAGCGAGCGTGGCGCGGTTCTGGGCCATCCGGTTAGCAAAATCAAGTACAGAGCGCGGTGCTGGTGCAGACGTACTACAATGCCGACAACGAGGCCGACAATCATGAAAACTGCGAAGCCGCACATCAAAGCGCCGATTATGATGTCGAAGGTGACGAGGTCGCCGCCTCCGGTGGTGGAACGATCGTAGGAAATGTCCCGGAATGACTGGATGCCACTGCAACAAATGTTTAGAGCAATGGACCATACGGCGAAGTGAGATCGTACAAAGCCAGCCCCCATGCGATGCCAGCCTGTCACGCAAATGAGCTGGAAGGTCGACATCAAGATGAAGGTTGCACGCACAATGCAGAGACAGATGATAATAGAGCGCAGTGGTCCCCGTTGCAAGCTCGTCAGAACCCTGCTCTTGGGCATCTCTGGTGGCAATCTGGTCGACATCTTGTCCGGTGATGGTCTTTTGGTGTTGCCCGAGTAAGTTCAGCCCAAGCAGAGAAGAAGAACACTTAGGGCGTGGTCGTAAAGTTATCGTGGCAGTCTGAAACGCAGACTGCTTGGTCGTCTATATGTATGTCGCCGGAGCCACTCGCATGTGTGTGACGTTGGCCGATGCGAGAAGCACGAGGCGGTGCACGGCCTCGTCGGGCCAATTCACTTGCCCGGGCGCTCAGCTCAGGGCTCTCGGCGTTGCACGACGACAGCACCGCGTTGCCTCGATATACAAAAGTTGCTTCAAGCGCGTTGCTTGGAGTACGGCAGGAAGTCGCATCAGCTACAGTGCGAAGGCGATGGATATCCGACATTGTTTGCTGCGGAGTGGGGTGACACGAAAGGACCGAGGGCTCGCGAGAGGTCAATGACAGGCGCGCGTGTCCTCATATCTGCACTTTCGCAATCCCGGACTGCGGTTGTCACTCCACGTAAAATGATCCTCGGCTGCATCGACGTCGGCTATTTCGACACAAACCAACCCTGCTATCTTGGCAAGGATAAGTCTAGAGTCTCCTGGATGGGCTGATAGGCTGCCAAGATGGCGGTCGCTCAGTGAGCGATGAGGGACGTTCAAGCTGCCGGTGACTCTGATGGCAATCGGTCGAGAATTCGAAGGTCTCAGATGTGGCCAGGCGTTCTCCAAATATAGCAGCTCACTGATCTCGCTATCCTCCTTTGCTGCTCTTCACCCTTCCACGATCTCGGTCTCCGTCTACAACAGATTTTCTCGTCACCAGTCGCTCTCTACTTTCCACGTAATTTCTTCACGCTCTCTATCGTATATCAACCATCATCAGTAATAACCACCATCTACAATGGACTTTCCTCCTTCCTTTCTTCCCTCTCCAACACTCCTTCTTGCTCCAGCCGACACGGCGACTTCCACGATCACGGACTACAACATCTTCCAGGACCTCGGCAGCCTACATGATACTATGATGGAGCTCCTCGGATCGTATGCGATTAACATGCCTGATGCTGGTCCGGCGTTGAGCGAGCCCTTCGAGGACGTGATCGCACCCGCGCAGCTGGCCACCGTCGACAAGAAGGATCGCCTCACGGACATCGCATCGAAGGACGACCCTTCGAGCGCTGGCTCCCTCCCGCCCGCGCTCAATGCCAGCAAGCCCACCAAGCGCATCCCATCTATCACCTTCCCCGCCGCAGCGTTCTACATCGACCCTCAGCTCTGTCTCCCGACGCCTGTGGACGACAAATACCCTCTCTTCGTGGGAACCGACACATATATGCTACCCCAAGGCATGATTGACCCGACGCTCAGCCTGCCGACGCCGACCAAGGACAAGGACGAAAGCATCGAGAGGAGGCCGTCTCCGCAGATCGTCGTCGACCCTGCGCTTGACTCCTCTTCCAGATCGGCTCTAGTGGATGGGCGCTCTGCTTCAGTCGTGATGCCAGGAACAACATCGATGTCCGTATCTATGCTGCAGCTCGACGAGGCTACATCGGCTATGTCGCGCGGTTCTTCTGACTCCTCGTCGTCTGCGTCTACCGTGGTGGGCGATCATACCATTCCATATATTGCTCTGCCAAAGTCATCCACGTCATCTCCATTCCTTTCCGTCATACCTCCAACTAATCCCTCTCGACCTGAGACTGCTCTCAATGCGCCTAATGCGTCTTCCCCTCTTCCAGCTGGTTTCCCCGCGCATCTGCCACTCTCCTATCCGGCGCGCACAGGCGTAGCCGTGCTCAATACGAAGTCAAAGCCAGTGGGCTGGGACTGCGGCCCGGCCACCATATCACTGTTCGAAGCGAAGTACGGTCCGGGCGCGAACGGGCCGCTCACCAGGGACGTTCAGCCTGGCATCTCTGGCGGAGTTTCTAAGCCATCGATCAACTGGAGGTTGTATGGCGATGGTCGCCTCGGTGCCGAGAGTGCCCGCGAGCAGACCGAGCCCGAGGCGGCCGAGCGCGGGCTCCCGCGCGCGCCCTCTCCTCCTCCTACCCGCAGGATTGCCCAACTCAAGTCATCGTCCTCCAACCGCCGTGCCTCGGTGAAGGACGAACCAACCGTGGAACAGGCTAGGGCAATTTGGATGCAGTATTACGCGGCGGTGGAGGAGTTTAGGACGTTGAGACTGCCGAGCGTTATGGGTCCTTGGGAGCCGGCGTGTAGGTGCCCATTTGCCGAGGAAGGAGGGGAGTAGATGGGTAGAGCTCGAGTAGGCTGAAGATGGCGGGATGCTTTACCACATTGGGCACTCACTCCTGACTGGTCGCCCAGTACTTAATGCAGAGTGCACGATTCAAACAACAGAACAAGTAGGTGTATGACTAGGCGAGAAGCCCGACCATCGCGTGCGGCTGGCACTAATAAGGGTCCAAGCCCAAAATACGCTTCCGTTCATACTTCTCTTCTCACATCGACCATTTCTTGCGACCCATTTTACCTTTTCCGAGCGATCATGCCTCCCTCACGCTCAACGCTCCGGCATGCGATGCACCGTATGGCACTTGGTGTCCCGTTGGATCCTCTAAAGCCTCGATTCCAGCTGCAGTCGCTGGTCGAAACCATATCCCAACATATGCCCGCAACGCCGAAGGCGGCAATAGCGCTGGAAGCCATGCGCGCGCTGACGAAAGAAGAGCTGAAGAAGAAGGTACGCGCAGCTTACGGCTCCGAATCATCAGGATTGTGAACCGGTCCTGTGTTTGAATAGTATCCACCGGGCGAAAAGACACTCTACCCAGCGTCCTATCCAATGCACTATGAGCGGTTGGCCGAAGGAATCGAGAAAGCCACCAAAGGCATCGCTCGTCCCTGGTGGAAGCGCTTCTTCAACATCTGGTAAAGACGGACTGCGCTAGGATTCTCGGGGATGTAGTGTGAGTGGAGCGTGGAAGTGCGAGGAGATAATGGCTCAGGAGGTATGAGGGATGGTGCGCATATTGTTGGTCTACATAAGATATTGTCCGCTGACCTCTATCATAGGAAATGGTGGACATAAGCATGTTAGAGCGGAATGCAGAACGCACAACTCCGATTCTCTGCACGAAGCAAGCAGGTCTGGCCACGAACAGCAGACACCGCTACCGAAGGACGGGGCCGGCGGACAGCCCTAAGACGAGCGTTTGCATCGATGTACAGTATGACAGTTCAGATGACGACAATATACTTCGATAAGGCAGAGAGGCGCTCCTTGACTATTCATACGGCTTCTTGTCCCCTGCAGAACCGTCTTGGAACGATGTGTGGCTCTTTCTCTTGCCAGTCGCTCGATTTCGAACAAGACCGCCCATGTGGGTTTCATCATGCCGCTGAGGAGCGCCGCTCCCGAATCCCCTCTTCCAAATCTTGGCTATAACAGTGCTAGCTTCCTTGCACGTGCTGCATAGAGGCAACAGTCTTCCTCAATGTACACCCTCCTTCCACCAGCATGTACGTCTCTGCATGAATGGACATCCACAAGTCCGCGGACACACGGAAATGGCAGTTTGAAGCCGATACAACCCTTTACAATCACCGCGGATAGGAAGAAGAAAGAATCTTTTCCGGCAACCTCGCTTTCCAAAAGAATATTACTTTAACCGACCGCGCGTTCCAATTGTCAACGTCATCGAAGGTTTCAAGATTCTTTCAAAGCCTTTCGCCACCGTATGCAATCCTAACATTCACACGGCTTATTACGTCGGGTTCTCCAGACGTAGGTTGCTCGCAACTTCGAATCCCCCCTGAGCATGTTTTGCTCTCTGCATCACAAGCGAGAGCCTCGAACGATTTACTATTCCTCGCCAAACAACTGGTTGAGCACAAGCATCTGCACCAACAGACCACCTGGACCGCTGTGATCCTTCAGAGACTCCACGCATTGTAGAGCATGCTGCAGAAGGGTTGATTGGCCGGCCCGGCGTTGCTCCTTGCCTAGCAACAGGGAACCATCTTCCCCGCCGGACATCGGTCCAGAGCCGGAAATGGAGCTACGCTGGTGTGGTCCCACCAGGGTCGTTCACGTCTCTTCTGGCCGTTGACAAGACCATCGGACTTTTGCCATGCACCGCGAGCCAGCAAGGCAACGGAGGCTGGATGGCATGCGGATAATCGTTTGACCCGCTGAGCCTATATCTGTCGGACAACATGCAGTTTGGAATAGCGGACGCGCGACACCCCAACGACCAACAAGCCGCGCAGGACAAGGGCCAAATGGCAACATCATTGCTGGAGAAAGCACGCTCCTTCTTTGTCCGCAAGCCTGGCATCAAATCAAAGCCCAAAATGAACGGGAACAGCGCGACTACGATGAAAGCACTGGTTGTACAGCAGGATAAGAGCGTCGCTGTAGAACGAAGGTTCTGCCCAACCGTTGGGCCCAACGATGTACTGTGAGCGCAGTCTTCCGCAGAGTGAGCTGTCTAATCCCAACCATGATTGACAGTATCAAAGTTGTGGCGATCGGCCAGAACCCGAGCGACTGGAAAGTATGTTGCTATTCGGTGGGGAAAGATGATACATTACTCATCGTTGAGTAGCATGCTACGTACATCAGCCAGCCAGGCGACATCATCGGTTGCGACTTTGTTGGGAAAGTGGTGGCAATGGGCGCGAACGTGCCAAAGTCGGAAGTAAAGCAAGGAGAGGTACGGTGGGGATTCGTCCGCGGCGGTGTGAGCAAGGATGTGGGTGCCTTTGCCGAGTGAGCATGAGTATCCATTGCTTCGACCGGAGTTACTTACCAAATATAGATATGTCGCAATAGAATGGGACTTGACCTCCCTGGTTGCTGGAATCACTCCTGCGCAAGCCGCCTCCCTCCCGATCCCCCTCGTCACTGCTATACAGGCCCTTTACCTCTATCTCAGGCTGCCCCAACCATTCCCCCAACCATCTCCTGATGTCAAAAACAAATGGATCTTGATATGGAGCGGTGCCACCTCCGTCGGCCAATTCACCATACAACTTGCGAAATTGACAGGACTGAAGGTTGCGACGACCGCTTCGCCAAAACGTTTCGATATGTTGAAGGCGTGGGGCGCGGATGTCGTACTGGATTACAATGTAGGCCGTAACCCATGTGTGCCGACAAAAAATTAAGCGCGAACAGGACCCAGATGTGATAAGAAAGTTGAAGGAGGAGACGGGAGATGCAATCGAGTACGGCCTAGATTGGTACGGACTGCCATTTCTGATATGCTTCAGTACAATTGACCGAATAGAGCAGCATTTCGGAACAGAACACGTACACAGCGGCTCAACAAGCCTTCTGTCCCAGCGGTGGCCACCTAATCTGCCTGCTCGTACCCCAGGGTGATCTTCCGCGACCCGACGTGAAGACGGAATTCATGCTTGCCTATACTGCACTTGGCAGGGACGTCGAGATGGGAGGAAGCTTGGTCAAGAGCGTACCTGAGCACCGTGCACTGCACGTAAAGTGGCAGAAGTTGGTCACAGGATTATTGAAGGAGGGCAAGATCAAGGTGCGTCGCGATCCAAGTCCATACATAGTCGAGTTGACGCAGTCCAACAGCCACTCGAGGTGCATGAAATGGGCGGGCTGGAGGACGTCCAGAAGGGTTTGGATCTGATGAAGAACGGCCAGCATCCAGGAAAGGTGGTATACAAGGTGGCCGAATTAAAGTAGCGGCCAACGATATCGCATAAGCCAAAATGGACTCGAAAGTAGGATGCTGGACAGCCTAGTAGTCCTGTAGTTGTACCTCGTCGGTCCATACGCCACAATGGTTTGTCGATCTGGGTGAATGCAGAGGACTGAGCTCCCAACTTTATACGTTGCCAGGAACAGGGTGATGGTTCTGCACAGATAAGGATGGTCGATGCTTCTTTTCCGGTTCGCCACAATGCTTCCCCGCAGGCGGTTCTCGCGGAAGCAGGAGAAGCGTGACTGGACGGGTAGAATGCTTCCGATCATGTGACTTGACTTTCTTTTCGAGACGCGTTTCGGAGGCAAATTGTCCAACCCTCGTCATCACCACGACGGGTTCCAGCCGCTGGCCCCTCCCTTGCATCTTACGTCGAAATTCTCATTCTCCGTCGTCCCAAAAATCACCATGTCTGACAGGTATGGATCATTGTGACGCTAACAAAGACCAACTATGCTTATAACTGGGTATCTTCTAGTGAGAATGACTTTCCCGGAAGCTTCCATACGCCTGCGAGGCGCGCACGAGCGAATGGACCAAGTGCTGATGTGATCGTAAGGTTACCGTTCCAGGCTGCTCAATTGTCTCTTAAATGTCATTGCAGTACCTAAGCTCGTCGTCACCAGCAGTGCGAGGCATATCCAAGCAGCAGCCTATGCAGCAACGACCGGCTGCTCCCGCAAGCTTGGAAACACCGCCCAGTCCCTCACCATCCCCTATGCGTAATCCACCCTCACGCGGCGGCCATGGCTTCAGAGAAACCATCGATATCTCTGAAAGTGATGAGGATGACAATAGCTCAGATTTGCCTCCTTCTCGAACACCCGCTCGGGCGCCAGCACGCAGGGTTGTAGAATCCGACTCCGAAGGGGAAGAGGAGTCAGCCGGACCTCCAGCAGCTCGTCCACTCGTCTTGCCATCCAACGCGCATCAGGCGGCACCTGCTGTCTACTCGCCGACGCGACCCACTGCCCCGCCTGCCCCGCCTGTGCAGCGGCCACCACCGCCTATGATGCAACAAGGTCGGGCCAATGGAGCAGTTCGTCCGCAACATCAGGAAGAATTGCCGTCTTGGATCAGTCGGGGCTTTAACAAGCAATCTTCTCGTCCCGGCCAGCCTATGAACAAAGACAAACCTCTTCCAACACGCCCCGAGCCTTTGCAAGATCATAATCAGCCGCGCTCTTACAATCCGTATCTTCGTAACACGCTCCCGCCCTCCAATCGTGGGGAACCAGCACCTTCTATGAATCGCCCGTATCCACTTCCCCCGTCATATAATGCGACCTACACGGCCGTCCCAAACCAGTATGGTGACCAGAGATACCCAGTGTACAACCCGCCGGCTCCATATGGTGCATACAATGCAGCGATGCCTGGCAGCTCCGGTAATCCAATCTCCATCCCGACCAACGCCCCGCTCGGCAGCCGTGTCAATCCATACGCGCACTACATCCCTCCCTCGCAACTGCCCCCGTCCCGCTTCAATGGCGCAAGGTCTGACTTGGATGTCGACGGCGTGGCTGAAGTGTATGTCACTCCCGATGAAGCCCACAAGGCGTTGCAAGACCTCTTTCAGAGCAGCGTCGGTGATGCGGAGATCGAGGGTGTGGACATGGAGCGCGACTCGCATGTTGACGGGTTCAGAGACACTATTAAGCTCATGCCGCACCAGGTCAAGGGACGAATGTGGATGAAGAGCAGAGAGGAGGGGAAGGCGAAAGGCGGGATTCTGGCGGATGACATGGGCTTGGGAAAGACCATTCAGACATTCACGAGGATAGTGGATGGGAAGAGAACTGATCCGGAGAGGGTTGAGGGCTACGCGAGGAGCACGCTGTGAGCTGTCTGGCCATTTGGTTATGACCTCGTTGTGACTGACCAGGACTCAGGATTGTCTGTCCCGTCGGTCTCATCAAGCAGTGGAAGGAGGAGCTCAACAAGATGACCGTCGGATTGAGAGTCGTAGAGCATCATGGTTCTGGTCGCGCAAAGGGTATGTCAACGCAAACGAAGTAACCATATCCCTTGTCTGACAACACACGTAGATGCCAGTGTCCTCGAGCGTGCCGATGTCGTTATCACGTCATATAGCGTTGTGACATCTGAGCATGCTGCTGCGGGTGGTGGGTCTGATCAGTCAGAGAAGCCGAAGAAATCAAAGGCGAAACCGAAGACGAAGAACGCTCTTGACGAGTTCATCGTATCCGACAGTGGGGATGAATCCGACGAGTTTGCCAAGAAAGTGGTCAAGAAGACGAAGAAGAGGATAGCTTGTCCATTGTTCGAGGTCGATTGGCTTAGAATCGTTCTTGGTATGCATTGCCAGAGAATGTCGTTACGCGTGTTTCTCACTGTCAAACAGACGAAGCACAGAACATCAAGAACAAGTCGGCTAAGATGAGCATCGGATGTTGCTCTCTCAGTGGCAAATACAAATGGTGCCTTACAGGCACGCCCATTCAAGTAAGTATAGCAACCTGCGTCACCACCGCATATCTGATCCGAGCTTGTATCTTCAGAACAGTGTTGATGATCTCTATCCTCTGCTCAAGTTCCTGGGTGTCAAACCTTTGAATGACTGGACGCAATTCCGACAGCACATATCCCAGCCAGTGAAGGCTGGCAAGCCGGCACGTCCCATGAAACGCCTTCAGGTCATTCTAAAGGTCATCATGCTTCGCCGGACGAAGCAAGATCAAGTAAATGGGCAACCTTTACTCAAGCTGCCGCCGCGCGAGGTCCAAGTTGTACAGTGTGAATTCGATAAGGACGAGGAGGATTTCTATAAAGCTCTGCAGGAGCGGACGACGTTAACCTTCAACAAGTTCCTAAAGAGAGGCGACGTGATGAAGAATTATACTAGCGTGTTGGTGTTACTGTTGAGAATGAGGCAGGGTGAGTCACATTTTCTTTCAGCGCGCAGCCAGAATCTCAACGGGGGTTTCAGCCTGCGGCCATCCTGGTCTGGTCAGTAAGGACTTCGGCGAAGAGAAGGATGCCTTGGAGCCGAAACTCGCTAAGAATGACACGGAAGAGCAGGAGGTGACTCGTCAGGAAGGGGACGAGCTGGCTGACTTGATGGGCAAGATGAGCGTGGGAGACAAGGCTGCCATGTGCAAAATCTGTCTCGAGCCGTAAGCATCATGTTTCACCTTATTATCTCTGCTGAGGCCTGCTCCAGGCTTCCCAAAGGTGTTAAAACAACCGTCTGTGTCGACTGCGACAAAGCCAACATCGATCGTATTGCACGTCGACAGAGCCTGGCAGTCCACCGGCCCGATCCGGATGACTCCGACGATTCAGTCGTTGCTATTCCCCGCAACGAAGCCGCGTTCCCCAAGAAGTCGCGTGCTTCAGGTGTTGGCTCTAACCTTCCACCCAGCAGTGCCAAGATTCGCAAGATCATTGAGCTGCTGACTGATATTGCTGACCGCTCGAATCGGCAGGAGAAGACGATAATCTTCAGCCAATTCACAGGGATGCTGGATCTAGTAGAGCCGTTCCTGAAGCATCATGGCATCAAGTTCTCTCGAAGTAAGTCAGAAGCATCCACGCAAATGGATGTCAATTCTGACAAACTTCAGTTGATGGGAGTCTGCGGCCCACGGAACGCGAAATGGCTATCAACAAGATCAAGGACGACAAAGCTACGACTGTGATTCTGATCTCCTTCAAGGCTGGAGGCGTAGGATTGAATCTTGTTTGCTGCAACAATGTCATCCTGGTCGACTTGTGGTGGAACCCGGCTTTGGAAGATCAGGCGTTTGATCGTGCTCATCGGTATTTAACCAGTAATTCAGCTGCTCTCATACTAATACGTTCCGCAGACTTGGGCAGACGCGTGCTGTCAATATCTACAAACTTGTTATCGAGAACACCGTCGAAGACCGCATTCTTACTGTAGGTGTATGCGCTGTGATGTCATTACAAGTCTGACGAGTGATGTAGTTGCAGGAAAAGAAACGGGAAGTTGCAACAGTCGCTCTGAGCGGCGGGAAGCTCAGCAAGAACAAGCTAGAGCTCAACGATCTCATCGCACTTTTCAGACCTTCTTCCAAGCATGACGATGATGACGATGACTAGATCCGCCATTCTATAATCCTGCCCGTCTTGCGCCCTCATGACATTACGATTTCCGTCTTCCTCCGAACCTTTAGAACTCCAACTCTAGAAAAGTATATGCATGTTCCAGCTGATTCTCTTTCGTGTATGATACCATTACACCGCATATATCCCGTAGAGTCGCATGTCTATACGCCCTGTATCCCGCAGATAGAGCGAAACGAAACATGCTGCACGGGTTGAATGAACAACATGGTCCACTTTGTGATGTGGGGTTGTGACTCTACGCGTCCACCCAAGCGGAGGCATTGTACCCCAGGCCAGCCTGAGGGTACGCGTACTGGCAGGTGGCTCCTGTATCGTCACTCATCAGTCGTCTTGTGCACATCAACTCAATCTCTTAAGTCAAGAAGATGGTTTCCACGCTCAGCGATGAGGCCGATGTTGAGGAACAGCTCGCTCAGCAGCAAGAGCAGCTGCAGCCGTCAATGTCCGCCTCTGCATCTAGGGACTTCCTGAGTCGCACCAAGCCAGAGGTCAAGGTCGACAATGACCACCCGTTTGACTTGGATGCTTACATTTCCTCGTACTCTGGTATGCACTAACCAATCTTGTGGCATTCGTTTGGTCGCTTACTACTATACTGATGTAATCAGGCAAGACTCGTGCTCGCCGTCTAATGCACATCGCCTCCTGCTGTCCCAGCCTCGCGCCACAAGCATATCAGCTGGCCATCTCGACCCTCCTGACGATGCGTGATCCACACGCTTATATGCACGCCGTTGCTGCGTACAACCAGATTCCCGGTGTGATGCAGGTGGATCAAGATCAGGCTTGGATAGATCGAGTGCGGGGGGAGAACCAGAATCAGCGAGAGAAGCTGGAGGTGGAGCTGAGGACGTATCAGAGCAATATGATCAAGGAGAGCATCAGGGTGAGTGCCGCCATCCTCACCGTATACACCATCTTGTACTGAGGAGCTTTGGAAGATGGGTCATCGAGATCTGGGTGATTTCTTCCGGGGCATTGGAGACTCTGCGCAGGCGATGAAGCACTACACTAAGTCGAGAGAGTTCAGCACAACGAGTCAGCATGTGCTAGAGATGTGCCTGTCAGTCCTTGAGGTGGGTGGTAGTACCCGCGTCATCCTAACAATGCGACTCATCCTGTAACAGCTGTTGATGGAGCAAGAGTCATATAATCAGCTACAGAACTTTGTGTACAAGGCGGAATCGGTAATCGACCCTGGCACCCAGAATGCAGACGCTAAAGGAGGACCGCGAAAGAAGCCGACCGGTCAACCTGGTCTGGAGGACTCCCCTATTGTGCAGAGCAAACTGCAGGTTGCGAATGCACTTGGCTACCTTGGACGGGGCTCGTACGAGCAGGCCGCGAGGGCGTTCTTACAAGCAGGGACGCAGTTGGGCGATTGGTCGAAGGTCTGATTCACTCACGTGGATATAACTACGTTGTATCTGACGCCGCGCTAGATGATAACGCCCGGGGACATGGCGGTCTACGCCTCATTATGCTCGCTTGCCACCTTGTCCCGCTCTGCGGTGAAGTCGCTTGTGCTCGAAGACGAGAAGTTCCGTGTATACCTTGAACAAGAGCCGTACATGCGCGATATACTTGAGGCATACATGAACAGCAAGTTCAAGACCGTTCTGGAACTGCTCGAACGCCACTCCGCTCGTCACTTGCTGGATATTCACCTCTGGCCACACGTCCAGCATCTCACCACCCGCATTCGTCGCCGTGCCATTATTCTCCACTTCCAGCCCTACGCTACTGTACAACTCAGTCGGATGGCAGAGACGTTCGGTATTCCAGTTGCCGAGCTCGAGAAGGAGGTTATTGGCTTGATACAGGACAACGAGATCGCTGCACGACTCGACAGCACGGCAAAGGTGCTGAAGGCAAAGAATAAGGACCAGAGGGCAGAATTGTACGCAAAGGCGTTGAAGGTTGGAGAGGAGGCTCAGGCTCAGAGTCGAAAGATTCTGTGGAGGATGAAGCTGTGAGTCGAGGTCAGTTATGTGCACTTGCAATACTGACGGATTCCATGCAGTATACAGAACGGTCTCATTGTGCACGAGCCAAAAGGAAAGTTGCAGTCTACCGTACAGTCGCCGACTCAGGCAGATATACGAATGGCGGATTAAGCATTTGGATGTGGCTGGTTCGGTGTGTCTTCGTATAGAACCCGAGTTAGGGATGCACGTGGTCGCTCGATGTGTAGTGGTTGTACAGTAGCTGGTAAGCCTCTGGGTTCGTCTTCCCTACAGTACGAAACCGGCGATTCTGCATCTCTTGCAAAGATGCCTCTCGCGGTCCAATCAAGGGTATCATACTAGCTGATGTCATTCACGAATGAAAGACAGGCCCGGCTCTCATCTCCTCATCCGTCATATCGATGTGGCGGACGACGGAACTTACCGTATCAGGATGGTCAGAAGGGAAGAACTTGTCCACAATCTTGTGAAGCACAGCCGCATTGTCCGGCTGCTGGATGATGCCGAGAACATTCCTTCCATGAGCTGTTGAACCTCCTTGTGAGGTGAATCTCCGCGAACTTGAGCATCACAGGGGACCATAGCGTGGGACCTGCACCATATAAGGAGCATGGCTGCCGCAGATGACCCAGTACGACCGTCCCGTTATGGTGGTAATGTCATCGGCATAAGCCGCCACGCCGCGCCGGGTGATTGCACCAGCAGCTCCACAAGAGCATTGGTGCCGCACCGGTCAACCCCCATCATGAATGAGTGCACGAAGGAGATAGGCATGTCTCAAGTGACGACCCTCAACCACGGAATTAGGTCCATAGAAGAATGCGGCAACCATCATAGATCCACATGTACCTGGCTAGAGAGATTGTAGCTTTACAACAAGGAGAATCTGTATGGTCTTCGTTCATCCAGCCGACCGTGCGATCTACAATCGGGAATATGCCTGAAGCGACAGCTCATCGTAGTGAGGAAAGGACGCAGGAGCAGACCCTGACCGACCCCTCACAGCCTGCGACCACGTTTGTCTGTCCTCGGCAAGAAGCTTCATGAATGGTTCGGCCAGCTCGTGTTCAATGCGGAAGGAGACATCCGCGCTTCCTTCATTTGGTCTCCATGTGCCATCGCCATTGCGCTTCGGATTACCCGCCCAAATCCGGATGTAGCGCTCCATAGAACCATTCACGACGAATATTGCCTTTCCCGGGTAGCCGAAGTGCGTGTCAGGTGAAGTGAGCCTGCGTACTGGTAAGTAAGATCGTAACCTGTCATGACTACCACATACTTGAAGCAGTTGTTCAGCACGACTTGGTTGGGGCCGGCACCCCAATACGCCTGTCGGCTGCTACCAAAGAGTTCGGCCATGATGGCGATTGTCGCCGCGGCAGCCCGTCTGACGTACTCGGCATCCCGCACTTGACGCACCGTTTCTGGATGTGCGAATAAATTAGGTTCAAGACGGTGCGCTTTAACGGAACACGGACCTCCTACGCGCTTAGCCACCTTTCCGAGATCCTGGGTATCTTCCCGTGCCAGTGGTGCCGAGAAAATGTGCAGCAGTTGGGCGCCAGCAGATGATGGGCTGGGAAGCTGGAAACCACCTGGGGCTTCTCCCTCGCCACGAATCTGTGATTCGAGTTGACATGAGTCGAGACTACGTGTGGACGACTCGTTCCGGCTCACATTGAGAAGATTAACCACTTGGGTGATCTGGGTATCGCGAATGCGGTTGATGACCGTGATAAGATAGGCCGCCAGAGCATCTTGTTTGGAGACATTGCGGCCGGCTCTTCGAGAAGCCTCGCTCTTGAGGATATTCAGCTCATCCAGACTGAACTGCATGTCGAGGCGTGTGGTGGAAAGGAAAGAACGCGTATACAGCTCGCCAATATCGTTGTTGTCGTAATGCCTCAACAAATGAGGCGCAGCATCTTGGGCGACTTGCTGCGTCATATGGCGAGGAATTGTGGGGGGACCGCGGAAATAGGTCTCGTAGGTCGGAAGAGGGTGTGCTTCCGGGAGACCGCGGTAGAATTGGGAGATCATGTTAGTGAAGCGGTGGAACGTCAGCCCATCACCTTGAAACAGTACGTGAGTATTACATAGATCGACACAAAAGACGGCTTACCCAGAACGTGACAGAAGGCAAAAGTAATGGAGGTCTCCCCAGTATTGACGAAGCTGGTGACTTTGATCCTGACAAGTGGATCTTTGTTTGTAGGGGGATGCTCGTTATCACAAAGAACCGGATCGACCACATCCGGACGAAAGTCTCGGAGAAGCCCCTCTGTGGGCACGAGAGGACTATCGAAGAACGTAATGGGCAGCGAGGGGCGAGCCAAAGAGATGTAGGCCGCTGTCTGATTGCCAGCCGCGAGCTTAGCACGCCAGTGTTCACCGCCGATCAGCCGACCAGCAAACAGAGGGTAATGAACGAGTGTGCGCGAGACCGCATCGGCCAGCTTGACACGCTCCAGAGGTCCTGGGAGCAGCCAGGTGAAGACCAGCTGAAATCTCGTCAATACATCTATTGAATTCCGCCGGGAGGCACTCACCAAGCCAAAATTGCAGTCACTGACGTAGACAGGAAGAAAATCCAGGGATGGATCACTCCGCACAGGTGAAACCCACTGAGTATCAGACATGTTGTAGGAATGATGAGGCGATGCGAACAGTGTGGAGGCCGCAATGTAACCCAAAGTGAGCATGGACTGTTGAGATGGGCTGCCGGCGGTATTGCTGTTAACCCCAAGGCGAGAGAGACCGAACTGTGACCGTGGCGCCTGGTTATAAGCTCGACTGGGCAGGCATTGTATCTCACGGGCAGTCGAGGTCGTCTCCGGTGGCATAGTCATTGGATTGACCCTGGCTTCTTAGGCGCATCATGCTGATGTCGAGGAAGAGGGTCCCGCCGTATTGGCCCACAAGTAGCCGTGTGCGCCGGGATGGCCGCCCATGGCCGCTCTGGCACAGAGATCCTCTCCAAAGACATGAGACAGATCGATCCCATTATCTCTGTCACGAGCTTGCTTCCTTGCTGACGCAGAAGCGCCCAGGGATGGTCGAGCATGTGGCTCCAATAGTCAATGCACAGATCCAGAGATTGCATCAAAGAGTGGTTGTGCCGAAGACCATCATAGCTGAACAGATATGGATGAGTGTGACGCATCTGGCGGGCGCCTCTGCAACTGACCGCATGCTAGAGAAGCTCTCCATGTGGTCCACAGCTATAAAATCACGGCATGGAAGAAGAAAGCGGCTATGAAGTAGGCACACAGAACCTAGAGTAGTGTTAGAAGTTCAGAGGTTTGAAAAAGAAAGACACACCTGGTTGCAGCCGCCAGCTCATGGTGAAAGTACCCGATTCTCGGACATCGCGTTATTGACTAGGTCCTCATTGGTGAATCTGTGGACATGACAATGGTGACAGCGAAGAGATATCGTCATCGCGGACTTGCAGACCGATTCATTCCCTGATCCATCATGTTGCGACACCATCAGGGAGCTGATTAAACGCCGCATGCAGGATTAGCTTACACGGATCGGGGATCCACCTGAGAGGGAACACTCAACGATCCTTCTTCATTATCGTTCCCTCTGCTCAGCGCTCGAGGTTTGCCCAGCTTCTTTCCCACAAGGTTCCGTCTTTGATGTCCTGGAGTAGAATACCCGCCTAGGGTGCAGCTTGTGCACGCGCAGCAGCCTCACCGATACTCCACTTTACCCGTAACTCCTCTCTACAACTACCAAACAAATTGGAAGACAGTAGAGACGCTCATGCACAGCATGAGGCGAACTTCAACCTTGTGGGGCATGTCAGCTTTAACGCGCATTCCCTACTATCGGCCCGACTCTGCCCAGTATCGCCGCCTGGTGTTCATTGTAAGGAAACGATCCCAAAGCATAGGCACGAGAAGCTCACCCCTTGATTCTCATTCTGTATCTCAATGGCGTGTAATCTGGCACTCCGCCCTCCGTTAAGCGAGTCGGCAAGATTGCTGAGAGGCGCTCTAAGTACCCTTCGCACGGCAGCGATGGACCTTTCTTCCGAGCAGGCAAATGATCGGCAATCGTCAAGTTGTTACAAGAAGCAAGAGCGTGCACCGGCTGCATTGTCGGGCGCTTGATGTGGTCGCAGTTCAAAGCCCACATGCGAAGAAGGGTCGAATCATCAGTCAATACAATCCAGCAGAGTGCCTATAACAGCTACAGTATGCCTTTGCAGACTATTCCGTCGACAGGGGGCACAAATGAGTGTAGAAGAAGGGTGTTTGCCAAACAGAGACACGTTATAGGATCCCGTCCCCAGGGCAGAGATTGCGGTAAGCCATTCTGAACATCCGGTGGTGCGTGACGTCAATGCTAAAATGGGATCGTCGTGTGAATCGCGTGGGACATTTTGCATGCCGAGCGCCTTCTTGCGCTATTCAAAGCAAGCAAAAGGAAGGGAAGCAGACTGCTTGAGAACAACAGAGATAAGGACGATTCCTTCCAATGAAACCGCTATGTCGAATACGTGGAAAGCAGGAAGGAAGAGGAGTATAGACAAGATGCGTACGCTGTACGCTGTACGCTGACGCGCGTCCGGAGGCAAAACCGCACCCTGACTGCCTAATATAGTAATTTTGGCCCACACATTGCCGCACAAGGCTCACACTAATGGCCTTGCAACTTCCAAAGATCTTTTTAAATAAAATATTCTCCTAACCCCAACCCTGACCCTAACACTACCCTAACCCTAACACTACCCTAACGCTCGCTTCACTCGCAGATCCTAACAGTTACCCTAACCAGCGTGCATCCTAACCCACCAGCCAAAGTTGGACCCTGACGGAGCGTTCCGCGTCGACAAAAATTGCCTAATTTGGTGCTCCGGAGGCACATTGCCTCCGAAGTGCAAGCGTACAGCGTACAGCGTACGCCATCACTAAAACCCGTGCAAGTTTGTCAGGGCTTATAAGCCCTTATCAGGACCGCACAGCCTGCAATGGCTGCAACTCTTGCGGGCATCGCCACAAGGTCTTATAAGGCATGGCACCGGGCTGCTTGTTTCAGACAATGACTGCAACAATAGCAAGCAGTAACAATAATTATATAAGTCCACAACCATTACACTGCCAGTCCATACATATCTCCGCACCTGAACTTCCCCTTACCTGAACCTTCGCCCCTTACCTGAACCTCTCGTACCAGCAATCCTTTTGTTCAGCATATGGGGCTGGCCTTGACGGGCGCAACAAGGCCATTGGTAGCAATATTGGGAGACCTGATTTCATTGCAATATTAACTAAGTATGTGGTACTCGCTAATACTACACTTTGCGCCTTGCGCAAACCCAACCCATCCACACCCAGCTCCTCCGGCCCTGTCAACATCAGGGCGATGGTCCCGGTTGGCACTCTGCTGGGTGGGTTGACTTTATGCGAGGGAAAGACACATCTATGGGCAGGAGGTTCAGGTAAGCGAGGTTCAGGTAAGAGAAGATCACGCACACACCTTGTACCCTTTCAAGATCTTCCAGGAATCCAAGATACCGTCCACTGTTGCGGCTGATGTGCTATGCGGATTCTTACCTGAACCCTGCGTACCTCATAGATTAGTACAATGCAGGTGATTGAGGTTCCGAAATCACTCACCATTAGCGTGCCATATGTACGGTTTGGGGGAGGGGGTGTTGTGGAGGGCTATATTGGGTGGGACTGTGCAGGACACCCGTTCGGGCCTATCAAGCAGTTATCTACTGATGAGCCCTTCTGATTAGCACTCTTGATTGCCCACGCGTGACCAGACCCTGTCAATAAACAAGCTGGACGCGTACTCACAGCTTGCGCCATGCGGCCTGGCCATTGTATTGAATCTGACCCTGAGAAATCTGCAGAAAGCCAGGCAGCAACCGGGAGCAAAGTGGGTCCTGCTGTGTTGTTGCTGACAAACCCTAGCCTCCACCTTTGCATCATGTAAGAAAGATTATACCGCAACCTGTGTGCAGGGCTTCCCTATACCTGAACCTCAGACCAGGCACCGACATGGTGTGATAAGGGTCCACAAGCCCTATGGGGACGCGCAATAGGCCGCAAGGGCCGCAACAATGGCGGACTCAGCCCCAAGGGTCTGAAAAGGGGTCCCAATCTGTTCCCTGTTTTTGTGATGGCATCTCGTCGTAACTCAAGGAAGAGTCCAGCGCCTCTGCGCATCAGCCCGCGGAGGCAAACTGGAAGGAACCTTCGGGACAGAAGAGCCTGTCTTCCTGTCTTGATCTAGCCTCTCCGGCGCTTTGCTCCTTCTGTTGAGCTGCTGCAACGGGCAGATCCAGTCCACGGCGACAGGAACTTGCTGTTAGATCTACGCAGATACGGCTGAGCGAGCGATCCTCTTGCCTGCTCAATCCGGAGCATAGACCGCCTGACCGTAATCTAGAACCCCACTAAGCCGCTCTCGGTAATACATACGCTTGGCCGCCTGTGGGTGTATCAATGGATCCCACGAAGCTGCTTGAGGTGGTCTGACATTCTCTGCTTCTCTCAAATTGTCGGAATGTACCACGAGCGCTCCATGATTACCAATTTCGGCTGTACCTCAAGCTGTTGGGAAAAATCCACCATACTAGCTTGGACCTGGCTTGTCGGTTTGAACACTTGAGCGCGTAAGGCTGGAGGTTCGCAGTGATCTTTGGGGATACTCACTGGTTGCAGGTTTATCGTACGATTCCTCTCGATTGCGACAGAGTGGCATATAATCTCTCCTGTCCACCGACTCTGTCGGAGCAATCGTGCATCACCCCCGTCTCAGCGCACAATGCCCAGCGATTCGACCGCCCAGTCTGTCAGCGTATTCTACAACCTCTTCCTCTTCCTGTTCTCTACGCTCCCGCAGAGCATCATCGAGTCATGCATCCTCCTGAGCGGTGGGACCTTGGGCCAGCCTATGCCGTCGCCCTTCCACGCCGTACCCGCGAGGGAAGCCTACGCCGCGTCGCCCTTCAGGCATCCAACAAACACCTGGAGTACTTCGAGCACCGCAAGCAGGGCCGAGCAGGGTCTGTGCGTCTAGACGTCCGGCCTCAAGGCCGCTTTGTTCGGACGAGCGAGCGCTCTGCGCTCGATATCGCCGTCGAGCAGTTTCGGGCATCCGTGATCATCACGTGTCTGTCTATCATCTTGTGAGCGATTGCCAATGCCTATCGGCGCAGTTGAGCTTATCATGCCACAGCTTCACTGTCTTCTTCTTTCTTCTCCTCCACGTCCTCCGAGTCAGCTTGGTCATTGCCAAGCATTATTTGACCAGTTCGTACAACTATGCCCACCTCCTCTGTTCTCGATCGCACGCCAAGGCGCTCCTCGTGGCATCCTATATACTTTCCCGTGTGACAGCCTGGATGTTTGAGTAACTCTCAATGTACAAGCCACGCCAAGACTCTCCTCATAGCATCCTATATACTTTCCCGTGTGACATCCTAGATGTATGAGTAGCCTCCACATGTACGAGCCAGAGCGCGCGATGTGTGAATCAAAATAGTATTTTGTGATATTCTACAATACACCTCGCCGCCCCAGTCCGCTTTTCGCGCTCGGTATGCGCCTCATCATCATCATTCGCGCACGCTCACACGCGCGCACCATTGTTGCTCCGAATCCGCCGGCGGCATTATGCGAACGACGCTTGCGCTGCGGTCTCGTCCTTGGACAGGCCGTACCCCTCGCCTTTTACGAATGCCTTTGTGCAGTGTGCCATGGTCACGGAACTGATGGCTGATCAGTCCAGGGTCCAGCCAAAAATCGGACGGAAAAAGGGACAACGTACGCTCTAGAGATCGGGTCGGTCATGTAGAAGTTCTTGATAGGCTTCTCGAACGGCTTCCCGCTGGCCTTCGCGGGCGTCAGGGCGTTGGCCATTTGGGCCAGGCCGAGCTGGGCGACGTCGACTGACGTGGGCTCGGCAGAATCGTACCGGACCAACGTCGGGGAAACCTCCCACATCCGGTCGCGCAGCTGGACGATATCGTCGTACGGCAGTGGCTCGCCGCAGACCTCGGACAGGGCGCTAGATACGGCCTCGACGTCAGGAATGGAAGGGCGGAAAAGATGAGAGAAGAGGACGCACCGGATGATCTTCCAGTCCTCGCGCGCCGCGCCCGGAATAGATACTGCCGCTCGGCCCATCTGCGCCCGCCCCTCAGTATTGACCCACGTCATGCCCTTCTCGGTGTACGCCGCGCCGGGGAGGACGACGTCTGCGATCTGTGCGCCGAGGTCGCCGTGCGAGCCCTGGTAGACGACGAACGCGCTCTCGGGGATGCTCTTGGGGTCCACGTCGTCCGCGGACAGGAGGTAGACAAAGCTCGGCGTGGCTTTGGCAGCGGAGGCGGTGGGGACGAACCCGATGTCGTATGCTGCAGCACGGGAGGCGTGCTGGACAATCAATGAGCATCAGCATCCCTTCAGACACGTCAACTCGCACACGCACCCTCTGGAGAACACAGAACCCGTTCCACTCGGGGGTCAACATCTTTCCCTTGTTCGCCTGGACATACTTGGCAAGCGTCTTGAGCGCCGCCTTCCCATCCGGGTGCTCAGTGAGCGCCGAGCCAACGACGATCATTGGTTTCTTCGCCTCCTTGAACTTTGCCGCGAAGCCGTTCTTGCTCTTTACAAACTCGTCGACAGCCTTGAGGTCCGCACCGAGGTACTCGTACTCGTACGTCGTCTCCGCGCGCTCGCCTATGAAGCCCACTTCGAGCCCCGTGTGCAGGTAGCTCTTCCGGATACGGCTGTTCATCACCGCAGCCTCATGCCGGGGGTTGGTGCCGACGAGGAGGATAGCGTCCGCCTGCTCGAGCGCGGGGATGGTCGCGTTGAAGAGGTAGTTACTGCGCACGTCGACGGTCGCCGCGGGGGGCTCGCTCCCGCCCGCGCAGTCGAGCGCAGTGTTGTCCGAGCCGAGGTTGTTGATCCAGTCCTTGAGCGCGACGAGGGATTCTGTATCCGCGAGCGCGCCAGCGATAGCCTTGATCGAGTTTCCCTGTGCGCCAGAGTTGGTGAGCCCCGCGCGGATGGCGGTGAGCGCGCCTTCCCACGAGGCGGGGATGAATCGGTCTCCCTGGCGTACGAGCGGGGTCATAAGCCGCTGGAACTGCAGGCCGTCGTATGCGTAGCGGGTCTTGTCGCTGATCCACTCCTCGTTCACGTCCTCGTTCGTCCGCGGCTGTACGCGCATCACCTTCGGCCCCCGGGATTGCACGTTGATGTTCGACCCCACCGCGTCCATCACGTCGATCGACTCTGTGTCCTTTAGCTCCCAGGGCCGGGCGTGGAAGGCGTACGGCTTGGAGGTGAGCGCGCCGACAGGGCAGAGGTCGACGACGTTGCCCGACAGCTCGGAATCCATCACTTTCTCAACGTACATGCCGATCTGGAGGTCGTTTCCCCGGCCCGTCGTACCGAGCTCCTCGACGCCGGCGACCTCGTTGGCGAATCGGACACAGCGAGTGCACTGGATGCACCGGTTCATGACGGTCTTTACGAGCGGCCCAAAGTCCTTGTTCTCCACCGCGCGCTTGCCAGTGATCTCGTGGAACCGCGTTCGGTCAGAACCGTACCGCATCGATTGGTCCTGCAGGTCGCACTCCCCGCCTTGGTCGCAGATAGGGCAGTCTAGCGGGTGGTTCGCGAGAAGAAACTCCATCACGCCCTCTCTACGGCTGGGGGTCAGAGGTGGCGGGAGAGAGAAGCAGTGGGAACGGAACGCACCGAGCCTCGTGCACCATTGGCGTGTTGGTGAATACCTGTGCGCCGGGCATAGCAGGCATCGCACTATCACATATATTCAACACAGTTCCTCCCGCTCTGCAAGAGCACGCACCATGATGCGACAGGTTTGGGTGATCGTGCGACCTCGACCAGGCACATGCTGCGTGATTTCAGGTCAGCAAGCGAAGGGCAACCCCCAGGCGAGGAGCTTACCGGCAGTTTCCTGCAATAGCGAGCCTTTGAATCAAATCATCAGTCTACATACATAACTTCTCATGGCACTGCAGCGTACCGGTCATGGTAGCAGAACCTGCACCGCACATCAGCGCATATACCACCCAACAATGGAGCTGAACGCACCTAGGGATCGTAACGCCAGCCGCCTCGCACGCCTGGATGAGCGCGGTGCCTATTTCCCTGCATCAGCATCTCCCAATGCCCTCAGATAAGCATAGGACGCACCCTGGGGTACAGTCACGCTCTTCCCGTCCACTGTGAGCGTCACATCTGCAGAGCGCTTCGAGCTGGTCTGGAAGCCCCTGCTTGCTGCACCTGCGCATCGGGTCCCGGGTCAACAACATTCCATCCCATCCCATTCCCGGGAGGAAGAGGAGGAAAGGGCGCACCAGAGCGGAGGGCGCGCTTTGCCCCTAGCCTGAGCATGTCTAAGTTTTCGTCGACCGGCCGGCCGACTGCAGGGATGGGGGATGGGGAGGGGAGGGGGGTTGCAGAGCAGACTCTGGCTAGGGAGGGATCGGACCAACTTGGAGGAATGGGAATGCTTCCGGAGAAGCGTGATGTGCCGCCTCTGATTGGGAGACGGAGGTGCGGCCTATTACAGTACACGCTGCTGCTATGACTTGTTGACTCTCTGCTCATATCACCACCGACGCTGGTCTTCGGTGGACACAATGGCGGAATATGAGCTGCCCGACAGCATCCATGAGCCATCGGCGGCCAGTTCGTTCACTTCCCCCAACGCGTTCCTCCGTCTGCCAGAAGAGATCCACACGGAGATAATGTCATTCCTCCCCGTCCCCTCCATCCTCGCACACAGCCGCGTACGCCCCTCCTCATACCGTTCATGCAGCGCTCCCTGACACAGCAGTAGTAGACGTGCAAACTTCTCTACCTACACCTCTCATCCTCTCTCGCCCTCCAAGCCCTCATCGACCTACACGCGCACTCCCTCACCCCAGTACGGAGCACCTTCACCCCCGCACATGTCCTCGCGCTCCTGCAGGCGAACACGGACGCGTGGCAAGAGCTTCGCCCGCAGAGGGTTGTGCATATTGCCATGCCGCCGGGACTCTGGCTCTGGTGGAGGGCGGACCTGAGGGGAGGGTGGTATGCCGAGTGCGACGAGGGGAGAGTCGCACTCGTCAGGCTGCCGTCCTGGAGGGATGACCCTGCGAGTGACAAGAACAGCGAGGAGGGATCCGAAGACGAAGAGGAGGAAGAGGAAAAGGCGGTCAGGATCTTCCGCGCGCCCGGTGGGAGGGCAGAGGGGAGCATCGAGGATGTGTTGATCGATCCCGGGCAGGACCTGGTGGTGCTCATCACTCGCACGCCTGAGTGAGTCCTCTCCTCGCAGGCAGCAGGCCAGTCCTGACCCACCACAGCGGCTCCTGCCTCACCGTCCACTTCCTAACGCTGCACGGCCTGCCGCACCCCTCCGCCCACGCGCCCACGCTCACCTACCTCCAAACCTGGGCCGGCGACTTCCCAGGGGTGAAGCTCTTCGCCTCCTCCCTCTCCCGCTCCCTGCTCGCAATCGTCGTCCTCTCCTTCCTAGGCCGTACAAGGCTGAACGAGCTCGTCGTCTGGGACTGGCGGACAGGCTGCGAGCGACGGCGCAAGACAGGATGGAGACACTACGAGACCCTCGCGTTCATAGCTGAGCGCAGCATCGTCGCGGGGTGCATGACGGGTGCGGGGCCGACGCTGGACGTGTACACGATCGACGCGGATGCGGACGATGCTCCATCCGCCCAGAAAGGGCCAGAGGACGACGGCGGCATCCATCTCTCCCACTCCCTCGCCCTCCCCCAGCTGAGGGAAGAGATCCGCCTCTCCCTGCACTTCTCCCCGAACCGCTCCACGCCCGCCCCAACCGCATACCCATGGTACTGCCCGCCAACCCAGCAGCTGCTCGCAGTCACCCTCCGCCCCTCGCGCGTCACATCCCGCGTAGCAGAGAGCGGGCTGTACATGCTCTTCCTCCTCGCGTCCACCCTGCTCCACCCTCCAGGGCTGGACACACTCCCCCTCCCCAGTCTCGAAGGCGAGCCTGAGCCCGAAGCGCCGCCCATCCCCTGGCCCGCCTGGGGCCCAGAGCACACCAGGCTCATACCGCTCGACCCATTGCCTCACCCCTCAGGCACAGGCTTCACCCACAACACCCGCGCCGTCTTCCCCCTCCCGGCCTCCGCAGGCAGCGCAAAGTTCTGCATCGTAGACTTCTCGTCGCACGCGCTTTTGCGCGACCCGCACGCGGGGGACGTAAGGGAGGAGGAGGTCCTCCCGCGCAACCCTTTCTGGCAGGGGGAGGTCGTCACCCGCTTGCCGTATAGACGGGCGGAGACGGACGAGAGGGAGGGGTTGGTCGTTTGGGCTTGGTTGGATGAGGAGAGGTTGGTGCTCGTGAGGAGGGAGGATCTGGGCACGGGAGAGGGAGGTGGGAGGGTGCTGAGGAGCTTGTTGGAGGTCTTGATCATGTAGCGTTGCTTGGCGGATAGGGGAGCGGTAATGGAAGGGATCACTTCTCAGACTGTGCGACGGAAGAGGTGTGCAAGGTCCTTGTTCAGATGTCGACGCGTTTAAGAATCAGAGTATCATTAATCTTCGCGATCAAATGCAACAGGTGGTCTAGGTGACAAGCAAGTATCCAATCATCATCATCATCAGCATCCCGCTCATACAGTACATCTCTACGCCTTGCGCGCCAGTGCCGCCCATTGATTGACAACTTTCTGCGTCTTCTCATTCAGCTCGTACCACTGCTTGTCGCAGTGCTCCTTGATCTGCCTGAACAACAGTCCCTGCGTATAACAATCATGCCACTTGACGGTCCACGGGTCCAGCTCCGCCATCTGCGTGTCGAGCTCATGCATCCGGTCCACAAAGCGAGTGCGGTACCGCTCCATCGCTTCCGCGTCGGCCGGGCTGCTGCCCACAAGGAACGAGGGCACGACCGCCGCCTGCCAGAGGGGGACTATGACGGTCAGCTCCCAGTCGAGCAGAGCGGTGATCTCGCCGCTTTCAGGCAGGGTCATGATATCCGCCAGCTTGAGGGACGGACGCCACAGGGCCGGACTGACGCTGTTCGGGAGGCTGGGAGGACAGGGAACCACGCTGGCGAGGTGCACCATCTGTCTGAGAAGGCGTTTGTGACCGTCCAGAGCTTTGGGAAGCGTCTTGAGATCCCAGCCGACGCTCTGACATGCCTCCTCCGGCGTGTGCTCGAGATAACGTAGCTGGTTCTTGATGTTGGCGCCCATCCAGTCGCTGGGCGATTCCCACGGTCCGCAGGGGACTGGCAGTCGCGGTTTGGCTTGTTCGTTCCGTCGTCCGCGCTTGGGAGCATCGAAGGAACGGTCGAGCATCTCCTCAGTGATTGCAGGTCCCGCCATCCAGCCGGCGATCGTCTCAGGCTTATTGGAAGATGGTAACAACGCCCCGTAACCTTCGGTGGTGAGGCGATGGGTGAAGAGAGCGTGCATCATGTCTGCCACGTTGTCGACGACCTTGACTTTGTCTTCGTATTGCCAGATGGTCCACATGATTTCGGCATTGACGCCTGTCGCCAGACGCTGGAAGCTGAACTCGCATCCGACCGGGTTGTCAGGACTGAGGTTGACATAGAAGACAGGGGGAATTGGGATGAGAAGGACGCGCTTGCGGATATAGCGAATGGTGGCAGTCTGCAAGAGGTAAACATAAGCAGCGGCTTTCGCGAAAGTGGAAATGCTGACCTCTGAGGCGAGCTTCTTCTCTCTCAAACACGGCTTGCACAGTCTAACAATGATATGCTCCAGGCCATTCTTCCCCTTTTTATGAAGCTGACAACGATACACCTGCATATTCATTAGATAGTTTCCTCGGTGGCAGAAACGTGCTCACGATATGGTGCCTCCCCACATCCCACTTGGTGATATGCAGACACTCCACTCCAGCCCATTTTTCAATATCGACCTGAAGAGCGTCAAGATCGACTTTCTTGACGCCGGCCACGTCGGTCTCCTTGATGTCGGTCATCCTGCAGCGCGTGACGACAGGCTTCGTGGTCGGCCCGTCGACGTCAATGATATCGCTGACGCCGTCTGGGAGACGAGCTGGAGGAACATTGAACCTGACGCCAGGCGGGCGGTTGTAGGGTGCTGGAGCATGAATAGCAGTGCGAAGAATCATCGTTCGAGAAGTCATGGTCGGCAGGAGGAAAGGTGGAGCGCCTTGCAGTAGCAGCGGGCAGAAAATTGAGTCCTTTATGCGCCTGCCACCGCCGTCACACACCACATAGCTCATGGACGCGTCTGGGTGGCAACAAGCAAGACACGGGAAGATCTGCGAAGAAATGTCACCGGCTCGGCGCTGGGCCCATCGTCCGCGTCAGGCTGGATTTCTAGCAGGGCGTAGGTGATGACTCCGGTATGAGCTAAGCCGGAAGTCGCCAGAAGCGTCAAGAACAAGGAGGGTAGCGCCTGGTATATTAACGCTCCCGCCCCAGCAGTCGAGCAGCAATAACGAGTCGCAAATCAAGGAGATAGCATCAAGAGTTCCGGTGCGACAGGCTGCCCGGTGAAGGTATTCTTTCATACTTCCAGTGTTATAGTCGTCCAATTTGCGAGCCTACAATCTGTCAGAATCGTCAAGATCAACGCGGTAGCCTGGCCCTGAGATCGTCCCTCACGTGACTTGTCCCTGTCCAAGTGTATCAACTAGGCATTCCTACCCCTTCGGGCGCTCAAGGTCGTATGCTCCATAAGGCGGACAATCTCGGTAAATAGCCCGAGAGGAGAAGGAATCAACTCAAATTGCGAATAAGGTTCGCTTTGGCGGCTGGGTGTCAGACCCTGGTTCGGCACAATGAGTCTCCCGCGTGCGGTCCTCCGCAACTCCGTACCGTCCCTCCACATCAAGGAGATACGTGACCAGTTTCTTCTCCACCGTCAACTCGGCCCGTGCTCGCGAAACGCCGTCCGGGGCAAGTAAGCTGCGTAGGGTGCCTGAGACTGTTTGGCCGCGCCAGCCCCGCGGGGTATAAAGCGATTAGGCTTGATTGCCGCGATCTGTCAAAGGTGCATCCCCGGCCTTCGAATACCTCATCACACTACCACCAGTCGTTCGCAAGCAACAGCGCAAAATGGGACCTGCTCGTGTGCCGATGATCATGGGGACGATGACGATGGGCGAGGCTGGCAATGGACGTGCGTGTGCAACCCTGCTTCCATCCCTCATTCGCTGACCTTGTTTTGCCAGCTGTCCGCACTAGCGACCTCAAGGAGTGTCAGGACATCCTCGATGTATTCTTCAAGTACGGCTATACCGAGCTTGATACCGCTCGTGGATATGCTGCCGGTACGACCGAGGCGTACTTGAGCAAGCTCGACTTGAAGAACGCCGTCATTGACACCAAGTATGCTTGCTTCTGCCTACGACATCAGCAACTGTCTGACGATCTCCTACAGAGTCTGGCCCAACGCACCCAACTTTCACAAGGCTGCGGGTCTGCGTGAAGCGCTCCTGACCTCTCTCAAGACGTTGAATCGGAAGAGCGTGCGCATCTTCTACTTGCACGCACCGGATCGCACCACGCCGTTCGAGGAGACCTGCGCCGAGCTGGACAAGCTGCACAAGGAGGGCCTGTTCGAGATCCTTGGCCTGTCCAACTTCCCGGCATGGGAGGTCGCGGAGATGGTGACGCTGTGCAAGGAGAGGGGATGGATTCAGCCTAAGGTGTACCAGGGTGCGTCATACGTGACTCTTGCGCGAAGAGTTCGTCCTCATCAACTCTATAGCCATGTATCACGCTCTCGCGCGCGGTATCGAGCCTGAGCTCGTCCCAGCGCTGAAGAAGTACGGCATCCGGTTGACAATTTACAACCCTCTGGCCGGTGGTTTCCTGGCCGGGAAGATGCTGAGCCCCGAGGATGCCGAGAAGTCTGGGCGCTTCTCGCTCAACCCGGATATCGCGAAGGTTTATCACGGCCGGTACTTCCGTGACGGCTACTTTGACGCGATCAAGCGGATCAAGGATGCGGCGGACAAGCACGGCCTGCGCATGTCCGAGGTCGCATGGCGCTGGTGCCAGCATCATTCGGCGCTTGGGCCGGAGGATGGCGTCATCCTGGGAGCCACGAGCCCGGAGCAACTGGCGAGCAACCTGGACGATTCGGCGAAGGGTCCGCTCCCGCAGGATGTGGTCGATGCGATCGACCAGGGATGGGAGGAGGTCAAGGGCTATGCGCCTCAGTACTTCCGTTAGATGTACATCTAACGCAGATCGTGGACGTGATGAATATAAGTAAGATGCAATAACTGTAGATTTTCCGGGAATTAGATGACCGCCCGCACCATGCAGCTGGGCTTTGTCATACTGCAGAGAGGATAGCCTCATATGGGCGCGTTTGCGATGTAACTGCCCTGTCATGGGTGGCATGACAGAAGAGGATAAGCGACACCAGGCTGGCAAGAATCAAGAATCCTAGAAAGTACAAAGAAACCCACCAGGCTTCCTCAGATAACCGCTTGCACTCTGCCCTGGATTATGCAAACCGTGACGGCGACCATCACCTTGTGACGCGCCTTAACAAAGTGCGCGCAGAGAATGCTTCGACCGAAGCGGCTTGGTACCATGGTTTGGAGTTCAGACAGAATCCACGCATCTGGGAAGGATGCTAGTAGTTTACCTGAGCCCAATGCCGGTTGCTAGTGCGGTCGGCATAGGGAGGCGGGTTGCCAGCCCTTCCTCTTTGGGGTTGCTACGTGCCGAGGAGAAGAAGGGGTGAACTTCTCGTACAGGCAAACAGTACCACGGCACCGGCTGAACCAGCGTTACCCTATAGGTTGCTCCGGCAAGTTATGTCAAGCTCAAGTTTGTTCGCATTGTCCCAAGGCGATGGAGCAGGCGGCCACAAAGAGGTGAAAGAAGTAGGAATTCAAGGACAAAGGCGATACTTCCAACGCGCGTGCCTTGTGGCGGCATTCATTCGGCAGCCAATCGGCAGCTCCCTCGTGTCCAATTTGGTTCCGGTCCCTTGCCAGCGCGTGCGCACAATCCAACGACTCTTGTTTGGCCCCGCGAAGCCGCTGGATCATGGACGACCTTATCCCCACTGGGTACACTCGAGCTGCGCAGGGCATGCGACGCCCAAGAGTGTATTGGAACATGAGAAGGCTGCGAGCTGGAGGGAAGGAGATGGGTGACACAGATTGGCCTGTTGTTTGAGCTTGGACGGTGGTACGGGCCAGAGTCTGAGTATCTGCCAGTGGGAGGTGTATCAACGAGGTGGTATGCTCAGCAGCGAGCAGGAGCATGGAGAGGAGGAGCAAGAAACGCAGGCGGGGAACGACGGAGGAGGGCAACCGGTACCTCGAGGCGGTATAAGAACCTCGTTGCTTTCTGTCCACAAACCTCGCTTTTGTGCCAGCTACCAGCGCTTCTCGGACGCAGCCCGAATCTCCACGAACACGTCTTTCACCCAACATCCCTAGGCTGCAACAAAGGCGCTCTCCCTGCCGGTGGACCCTGCGACGTATTGTTCATTTACCTTGCTACGCTAGAGTGGACCAGACGGCGCTCCTTTTCCACTTCCCTTCTACCTCCACTATCACTCTCCCCACCTCGCCGCCGCCGCCTCTGTAATCCTCCACGTCTCCCCGCTCCCCACCCACTTCCGACATCTACAAGCGCCAAGCCAATCTCTACACTATACCGAGAGCTCAGCGAGTCACATAATCTCCACATCGTGCATCGTGAGCCGCTTCGGTTACCGTTTCTCCACACTGCTTACTTTGAACAGCCTAACATCCAACTGCACCCCTCATTGTCAACTAAGCATACATTAAACCATCTATTGCAAATGCGCCGCCCGGATCTTCGCATCAACGTCCCCTCTCCTTCCTCCCCCTCCACGCCCGCCATCTCTTTTCCGAGCTCCCCAGTGACGGTCCCCTCTTCGCCCGTCTCGCCTGTGTCGTTGTCGTTTGAAAGCGACGCAGAAGAACTGGATGTCGTCGACTTGCTCGAGGGCGAGGAGGAGGCGGAGCGCACCGCTAGGCCAGCACTTCTCGCCGATGGGCAGCAAGGGCCCCGGCTCATACGCACCCCGGTTACCCCGCTGGATCTCCCACCCGCAGTCCTGCCACCTGCGTATACGGCCTACAAGCCGCCGCGCCCGACCACCATCCTCCTGTTCTCTGCCCTCTCCCGCCGAGACGTGTGGACGCTCCTCGTCCCCGCCGTTTGCATCTCCATCGCCCTGGGCGGCTGCGCCCCGTTTATGACGCAAGTAATCGGCGAGGCGTTCGACGCGTTCGCCAATTTCCCCGTGTCTGGGGCATCGGCGGACGACGCCCGCACGCTGTTCTACAGCGTGGGAATCACCTCTGCTGAGTTTGGTGCGCTTGCCGTCGGGGTGATGGCCGTCAGCTGCGCGGGGAGCAGTTTGTGGGTGCGTGTGAGCGAACGCGTCTGCAGGACGGTCAGGGAGAGGGTGTTCGTGAGCGTTGTCGGCAGGGAGATGGAATGGTTTGACATGCAGGTCAGCAAAGAGGGTGGAGATGGCAATGCTGGGGGAATGCAGACCAAGTTTGCGCAGTACGTGTCTTTCACACTCCCAATATGACCATCGTTGACAAGGACGCAGGGACACGGATGACGTTCGCCTCGCGATTTGCATGCAGCTCCCGCGGATCCTCGAGCACCTCACGACCACGCTCATCGCCCTCGTGCTCGCGTTCGTGCGCTCGCCACTGCTCTCGCTGCTCATCTTGGCCGCCATCCCGGTGATGATCATCTCGGACGCCACTCTTCAGCGTTTCGCGTTCAAGAACGAGGAGTCGTTCCAGGCCCTCAAGCTTCGCGTCGCGAGCTTCCTCTCCAACAGTCTGATCAACATCGCTACCGTGAAGGCGTTCAACGGCGCCAAGCCGACCGTCACGTACCTCACGGGACTTCTGGGTCACTGGCGCAAGGAGGACGATCGGCAATCGTTGTTTTGGGCGACGCGGCAGGGGACCAACAAGTTCATCATTTCCGGTACCTTCGTGACCGCCTTCTGGTTTGGCGCCCGCCTAGTGCAGGAGGGCAAGCTTTCCCCCGGCAGCGTCATGAGCGTCTTCTGGGCATGCCTCATCGCCTCCTCCAACGCACAGATGCTGCTCGAGCCCATCGCTGGTTACCTCAAGGGGAAGGAGGGGATGGTGCGCCTGGTTGAGCTTGTTGAGCCGGCCCCGGTCGAGTTGGACGAGGCGTACGCCGATTATGAGGGTGTGCTTCCTGAGGAGCAAGAGCTTGACGAGGAGCTCCCGCCATATAACTTCTCCAGGCGAGGCACGCTCGAGGGCCAGGACGTGACGGACGAGTTCGACGGCGACAGCGCACCGAAGACACCGCGGCGTGGCCGCTCGCGTTCCTTCTCCAGCAGTAGGATTGACCTTGCCGTGTCCCGTCGCCAATCCCGCGCCTTCTCGGGAGCCTCAACACACGCTACCTCACTCCGATCTGTGCGCTCGAACAGACCGGGTACGCAAGTCTCCCGCACGTCCAGCACTCGCAAGAGCCGCCCTCACCAGCCGAGAGGCGCGATCGACATCTCTCATCTGACATTCTTCTATCCATCCCGTCCTTGGCCGCCGGCGCTGGAAGACGTCAACGTTTTCTTTCCCGCTGGTGACCTGACGTTCGTTGTCGGAGGATCCGGTTCGGGGAAGAGCACACTCGGCGCGCTCCTGGTTGGGATGTACAACCTCCCACCCGTGGAGGACCAGCGGCTTGGTGTTATCACGGTCGACGGTGAGCCTGCTCTGAACGGCGGTGAGCTCCGTGAGCGTGCCGCACTCGTTCAGCTCGGCGGCGGAGTGGTCTTTGATATGAGCGTCCGGGATAATATCTGCATCGCCGCGCGCGACCCTTCCGATGTGCCGGACGAACTCGTCCGCGAGGCGCTCAGGATGACGATGCTGGAGGAGTTCGTGACCTCGCTCCCTGGCGGACTCGGCTGCCTCCTCGGGGAGAACGGTGCGGGCGTAACACTCAGCGGTGGGCAGCAGCAGCGGTTGGCGCTTGCTCGCGCCCGTGTGCGTGACCCAGAAATCCTCATCCTGGACGAAGCTACCTCGCACCTCGACATCTCCTCCCGCATGCTTGTCTTCTCTGCGCTTCGTCATTGGCGCAGGGGTAAGACGACCATCGTTATTACGCACGACCTTTCTGAGCTCTCGCCCTCATCATTCACGTATGTCCTCAAGGACGGTCGTGTTGTCGAGCAGGGTTTCAGACGCGACCTCGAGCAGGTTGAAGGTGGCGAATTCGCGAGGATGGCTATAGAGCAGGCGGGCGGGGGCGGTGCTGCTACCCAGAATGTCAACGAAGAACAAGGCGGCTGGCAGGGCTGGGACGCGATCGCAGAGGAGGCCGAGGCGGGAAGGATCGTGCGATGGGCCAAGCATGCTACGATGCAGGTTGGGCAGCTGAAAAGCGCAATCGCGGAGCTTCTACACCGGCATCCCGAGCACCCGGGCAACGATGACGATGCGTACGAGAAGCACAGTTCGCGCGAGCGCACACCATCACCTCAGCCCAAACGGCGGTCCAAGTTCCTCTCCTTCCTCCCCCGACCCAAGCATGCCAGCGCTCTCCCACAGATTCCGTTTCCGCGGCGCCGCGCTACTCCTCCGCCATCCCCCAGACCGTTCTATAACCTGATGGGTGGCTCGGTCGAGACGTTCTCCGACGAGGATGAGGACTCGGCCAACGACTACGAGGTGGAGTATCTCCGGCAGACAGGCGCCGCTGTGCGCAGGAAGCGTTCGCAGAACACCCTGCACAGCGAACGCAGGAGATGGACCGACGTTGAGGTCGAACTGGCCACGCAGGAGATTGAGATCGTGGTGCAAGGCCGTGCGGCTGAGTTGGAGCAGCATCTCGAGCCGGCGCCTTCGACTTGGAGCATGATCAAACGCCTCTTTCCCACCCTCCCGCACAAATGGGCGTTCACTTTCGGCTTGTTCTCTGCCGTTGCGAACGGCGCAGTTACACCGCTGTTCTCGTTCTTCCTCGCTCGTCTACTCGCTCAGGTCGCCCTTGGTCCGCAGGGAATGGACTTCACCGCGGTCACCGTCGCCGCTTGCACCGTTCTTGGCCTCATCTTCGCAGACGGTCTCACCATCTTCCTGAAGGTCCTCAGCATGGAATATGTCGGTCACGCATGGCTCACTAAGCTACGGACACACATCATTGGGCTCGTGCTGAAGCAAGATAAGTCGTGGCATGACGAAAACCCGGAGCACAAGGTTCAGCCCCTGATCTTCAAGGCTGGCGAGGACACCACGGAACTCGTGTCGCAGATCGCACCGCAAATCGTCACCGCCGCGACGATGCTCGGTGGCGCCATGGTGTGGGCGATGATCATTGGCTGGCAGCTCGCCTTGGTCGGCTTCGGTCTCGCTCCCTTGTTTGTCCTCGCCGCTGTCGGTCAGTTCGTACTCAGCATGAAGGCGGAGCACGTTGGGCGGAAGAGCCGCACCGTCATATCCGAACGGTACAGCAACGCGATCAAGAACATCCGGGCGATTCGCGGTCTCGGACTCGAGGAGACGTTCAGGAAGCAGTTCGTCCTGACTCTCGACAACGCGGTCAAGGTTGGCACCTCCCGTGCTTGGATCATGGGCTGTGCTTTTGGTCTGCTCAACGCCCTCATCTTTATCTCGGAGGCGGTCTTGTTCATCGTCGCCGCGAAGCTTGTTGCTGTGGGCTTGTACACCTACGGCTCGATGGTGCAGGTCATGACACTCGTCGTGTTCTCCATCGTCAATGGCGCTCAAGTCCTGCAGGTCGTCCCCACGATGGCCAAGTCATTCCAGGCAGCCGCGGACATCCTGAGACTGCTCGATCTGGAGAATAACCAACCATCTGATGATTCCGGCTCCTTACCACTGAGGACCGACGGCACCATTCGTTTCCAGGATGTGGACTTTAGCTACCAGTCGCGACCTGACAACGTAATCCTGAAACAGGTCAACTTCGAGATCACCCCGGGCGAGTGCGTTGCCATTGTCGGCCCATCTGGATCGGGCAAGTCGACCATCGCCGCGCTCCTTCAGCGGCTGTACGAGCCGAGCAACGGCAACATCTGGCTCGACCAACAGGCTCTGTCCGAAGGAGACGCCGCCCAAGTTCGTCGCAACATCGCCGTCGTGTCCCAGCACTCTGCGATCTTCCCGACCTCGGTCAAAGAGAACATCAGCTACGGCGCGTTCGACATTTCCTTGGACGACATCGTGTCCGCCGCACGGGACGCCAACATCCACGACTTCATCATGTCTCTCCCGGAGGGGTACGACACCCCGATCGGCGCGGGGAACGGGAACAACGACCTGTCCGAGGGGCAAGCTCAGCGGCTGCGGATCGCGCGCGCGCTGGTACGGAACGCGGACATCTACATCTTTGACGAGTGTACGGCAAGCCTCGATGCGCTCAACGAGGGCGCGATCCTCAAGACGATCCGGAGGGTCATGCCCGGCAAGACGGTCGTCATGATCACGCACAAGCTGCCGATTATGCAGATGTGCGACCGCGTCGTGTGCCTCAAGGACGGCGAGATAGCTGAGGAGGGCACGTTTGACCACCTCATGGCCCAGCGGGGCGCGTTCTACAGCCTCGCTACCGCCGGCCAATGGGTGGAGTAGTCCTGGCATTTCTCATCTCATTTCTTGATCTTCTTTCATATCTCGGCACGACTTCTTGAAATCCTCTGTACTCTGGCACGAAACTCCATCACTTTGTTCTTCTAGCACGTTTCCGTTATATAGGTTCTTTCATCTTGTTCAACAACAACAAACGCAGTCGTTTAACTATACTTCAAAACTCTCGCTTAGTGTGTTCTCTTACCTGCAACGTCCCAGCATACTTAGATAGACTTGTATTCTTTTGGAAAGAAATCAAAAATGGAAGATTCACGACTGTACCTGCTTGTGGGAAAAACCTCAGTTGTTGTCATGAGAATCACACACCAAGACTTGCAGAACGTAGGCACAGACCCGGCACTGTGCGGCCAGCAATTGGAGGCGCGTAAAGGTTGACGCGTCTTGGTCACTCTCCACACTCCGGTGTCTCTTTCATCCGGTGTTTCCCCTCGTCCAATCCGCAATCCCCGCACTCCCCCGGCCGTATTCAGTTATGCTTCTTTGCTGCAGACCCTGCCTGGCGAACGATGAGCCTTCGACAGCGGTATAAGTAAGCTTTACCGCTCGGAACATCTCTTCTCCTCGACCTGCGACATTGCCCACCGCCCACCGCGCTGCAAGCAAGCACCATGTCGCCCATCACCCAAGTGCTGTCATCGACGCCCTACCGCGACCTCGCCTTCGTGGCCGTCGCCGTCGTCGCCCTGGGAGTGTACTACTTCTTCACGCACCTGAAGAGGAAGGACATGCCCCCTGGCCCACCGCCTGCGCCGTTTGTGGGGAATAGGCACCAGCTGCCCAAGGCCAAGCCCTGGAGGAAGTTCACAGAGTGGAACGCGCAGTATGGTGCGGCCTTGTCTTACACCCGGGATGAGAGAAGTTGCTGATGGTGTGCAGGACCCGTCGTCTCAATCTACCTCGGCAAGACCCCCGTGATCGTCCTCGGTACAGCCCAAGCCGCGTGGGACCTGCTCGAGAAACGCTCCAACATCTACTCCTCCCGTCCGCGGTTCATCATGTCCGGCGAGATCCTGAGCGAGAACCGGCGTGGGTTGATGATGCCCAACAATGCCCCGTGGCGGAAATGGCGAAAGGTGCTCAACACGGGCTTCCACAACCGCGCTGCGGACACGTACAAGCCGATCCAGAGCTTGGAAAGCAAGCGCCTTATGTGGGACTTGCTCACACAGCCCGAGGGGTTTGAAACCCACCTCCAGCGCTATGCGGCCAGCGTCGTGGTTAGCGTGACGTATGGTCGGAGGATCGAGAGCCTCAATGAGTGGATTGTGAAGGAGAATGATGCTGCGATGGAATGTGAGCAGAATCGTTCGAGATCGGTGTTCCCAGACTAACGGCAAGCCAGATCTGACGAGCGTCAACATCCCCGGCAAGTACGCCGTCGAGTCCTTCCCCATCTTGCTCAAGCTCCCTGTATGTCCTTCCTCGTCGATCCGCACTCACACTCACTAACACGCTCCCAGCGCTGGATGCAAACCTTCCGGAAGGAGGCCGAAGAGCGCAAAGCGAAGGACATTGAGCTGTACACATCTCTCGTCAACGACGTCAAGGCCAAGATGGAGGACGGGACGTGCAAGCCGTGCCTTGCCAAGGAGCTGCTCGAGGCTGGAGAGGAGAAGACGGGCCTGGACGAGCTCGCGCTGGCGTATGCCTGCTCGACCCCGTTCGGCGCAGGCATCGAGACGACTGCGGGAACGATGTTGAGTATGATCTGTGAGTGCCTCCCCTGCATAGCGAGAGGCAGGTGTAGCTAACGCCCTGCAGTGGCTCTCGTCCACCACCCGGAAGTGCTGCGCAAAGCGCAAGAAGAGCTCGACCATGTGATCGGGCCCGACCGCTTGCCCACGTATGAGGACCACGAGTCGCTCCCCTACGTGCGCGCAACATGCAACGAAGCGCTGCGCTGGCGGCCCGTGGCCGTGCTGGGTGGCACGCCGCACGCGGTGACTGAGGACGACTGGTACGAGGGCATGTTCATCCCCGCCGGGTCGACGGTGTTTGCCAACCTGGACGGGATAATGCGGGACCCAGTGATGTTCCCCGACCCTGACAACTTCCTCCCCGAGCGGTTCCTGACGACCACGGACCCGCGGCTGAAGGACTTTGACCTGCCCTTTGGCTGGGGCCGGCGTATCTGCCCAGGGAGACATCTGTCAAGCAACAGCATCTTCCTCCTCGCCGCGCGCATCATGTGGGGGTTCGATATCCGCCCTGTGAAGGGCGAGCCGCTCCCGGACACGTGGGACTATACCGACGGGTTCAACAGCAAGCCTAGGCCGTTCAGGTGCGTCATCGAGCCCAGGAGCGAGAAGGCCAGGAAGGTCATTGAGGCGGAGTGGGAGGGCGCGAAGGAGGCGCTGGAGGCGTGGAGCTGGTAGCGACGGACCATCTCTTGTCATGCGTTAGTCTGCCTCGCAACTTGGGAACGTGCAATGGAAATTTTTCTCATTATTCTGTGAAACGACAAAGAGCGCATTGACCCGTGCTCAGAGGACATTGCAGATACCCATTTCCGGACGCCGTGCCGAGTTGTTTGTACAACGACCCAGTGAGAAATGAAAATTTTCTCATTGCTGCATCACCGGCGGAAGACTGCCTGAGCCCGTAGATGCATGCATCAGCAACAGTGCCTGCCTCATCCAAGGGGCAATGTTCGTCACACAATACCGGAACCAACGCATGAAAATTTTCTCATTGTCAGAGGCGCTACACACGCAACACGGAAGTCGAAATTGCGTTGAATAGGCTTCCAACATTCACGCCCCCAAATCAGGCAATCGAAAATTTTCGCAGCCTCTGCCACCACAAGGTACCAATACTGTTCCCCGCACTGCACCGCCCGCACGGGAAAGAATCCATCAACAACCAAGCCGATTCCGTAACCTCCCTTGCAGCGCTAAAAATTCACAGGTGCATCAATGCGTCATCGTTGTCCCTAACTCGGGTGAAGGGTCCTCGGCGCGCGGCGCCGAGTCAGCCCTTGGGCAGAGGACGGCCGAAAGGTGGTGAGCGGTGTGCTGGAAGATGATGGCGGGTTTTCTTTGCTGTTGATGTGCATGTGCAGCAGGTGTGCGGGTTTGCCCGAATGCTGATGTTCAGTTTTTGGATGGTGTGCGGCAGAGGGAATGTTCTGCTCGCTGAGCTGCCAACGACGGCGTCAAACGGCGCATAAGCCGTTCATGCAACCCTCTTGTTATCAACCTCGTCCAGGTTATGAATACCCAACCCGATCGGGCAGCTCACGAGATAACCTTCGCAGCCATTCGCACATTCCAGAGACGAGTGCTGAGCCAAGCGCAGGTTGCAGGTGGTTAGCGCCAGACCCTGCCGCCTGCCGGTGTGCCGTGCTCTGCGAGGTTGTCGCGGCGTGCGGCGCTCCGAGCCTTTCCGTGCGCACTGCCCACTCAGACATCGCCCTGGACGAGTCAAGCGCCCCCCGAAGGGCCGACCGGCCCCCCATTCAACTGGAAGATTTGCTTGCGCCCTGTACGCTAGGGACATGGGAAGGAGGGAGATAACGTCCTGATGCCTGACAGGGCCACTAGCAAGGGAGGGGAGATAAGAGAGCGCGGGGTATATGAGCGCGCTAACACTGGCACTCAGGCTACACGTCAACAGACAACAGACGCTGCCTGTGCCTCGCTACCCTACGCTCGCTGCTCTCCACCCCTTGCCAAACCGCCGAATATCCTAGTCGAGAAATGGTCCAGCCCACCGAGCCAGAGTTCGAGCAGGTGAGCACTCGGGCCCTGTTGGCCTGGGCGCCAAGCCCCCCTCGCCCAGCCCCACGTGCCCTCTGGAATGCTGACCACCCCTGGCTAGGCGCTTCTCGAGCTGACGACGTCGCTCGGTCCCTTCCTGCACGCCCATCCAGAGTACAAGAAGGCGCTCGA